>JAPMOR010088744.1:136033-160301 GCA_026543865.1 Argiope aurantia | reverse complement strand
TTGTTGCATTGGAAAGCAGTACTACAAATTCTTAAAAATATATGTCATAGTAGACGAATGTTATATTTACAAAAATATGAACTTTTTGTAGTTTTATATAGCAAATTCGAATTCATCAGATTGCTAAAAGTTTAAAACTAAAAAAAAGTCTACTTTTAAAAAAAATGGTAAAGGTATGACAATTTTTGTAAAGTATATGCACATGTTAAAATAAATTATTTCTTACCTTTAAAACCATAAATATTTGTTACACGGCTGAATACCACAAAAGAGTAAATAAGCTATTGTAAATGGGATTTTTTTTATGTCGAAAAAGAGATCTTTTGAAATAAACATAAACGCCATTATAAAAAAAAAGAAATTGATGAACAGAAATCAATTTTCTTTCTGTATATCATTATCAAAAGTCCGTTTTCAACTGAAAACATGTAGAGTTTCACTACTTTTTTTTTTCATCTATATCTTTGCGTAATTGTAGTTGGGCCATCATGCAAAACGAAGGGATATGATTATGCCAGATGGATTTGATAATAGACTTTTATTATGGTCAAAACTGGAGCAAAATGAGAGATCTGGCTGTCCCACTTTTCTTGCTTGTACCACCTGTAGATCGTGGCACGATCTGTCAGGTCAATACCGATTTATTAATGAAGATTTCTATTTGCGTTGCTCTTGCTAAGCATCGTGCAAGTTTCGTAAAACGAATTGCAGGCTTCTTCGATTTCAATCGATAACCTTTTAGTTTTATTCTTCATGAAACTCATTATGCGTTGCGTTTATCTAAAATTAAAACAGCGAATTTGCTATTCTAATCAAAATAATTGCGCCTGAAATTTAGGTTAATTTCTTTGAGAGAGTATTTCCATTTTGTTTGATAGTATATGTGCACTTCATTTTCAAACTATATTTAGTATAATTTAAAAAGACCTTTTGTGTTGTGAAAAATACTCGCAGAAATATATTTTTATGAAGAAAACATGGATTATTTTCAAATGCAACATTAAAAAATTTATTGGCAACTTTTAAAATTTTTTAAAGACGTTCAGAAATTGTTTTTTATAATGAGAATAAACTACAGGAATAATAAAATAATTGTAATATTAGGTACAAGAAACTTTTACTGATCAAAAAGATATCCTTTGATGATTAAGACATATTTAATTGTAAAAAGTTTAGGAGAATAATCGTAAACGAATAAATAAATAACGAATGAATAAATAAATTGAATAAAGAAAGTCTACTAAAAATACATATACAATACAATAAAAATACACAAAATACATAAATTGAGCAATTCAAATCCTAATTCATATGAAAAGTATTAAATATTTAACTTTTATATGAAGTTAATAAAAGTTAAATATATGAAGAAACACTTTTTGAAGCTTTATTTCGTTCATACATGATCGTATTACTTCTAAAACCAAAAATAAAAAGTGTGTTTTCGCTGTTTCGTATTCACTTTTTTTCCTTCTTTTTTAGAACAGATACTAATTTTTTATAATGATTTTCTAATGATGCAAATGGAAATTTTTTACGTATAATCTGTAATTATTGATCATCTCAAACTTTTACCCAGCTTCTAAATTGATACTGACATTCAAAGTTAAGTTATCACAGAATTCTTTACACATCCGACAATTTCAATAGCAACAACAACAACAAAAATATAATTCCAATTCTGTAGCCACAGTAAGTAAATAAATTTTGAACCCTGTCACTCAAAATTTGCTTCATATAAGTTGAATATGAAATTAATCATTATTTCCACTCAAAACAATATAAATTCTTACTGATACACTGATACTAAATGGAAGAGAAACATTAAAAAATTTCAGTTTCCTTGCATTTTTATTTTTCTTCTTAGGCAGTTATTTTAAACTAAAGTTTCACACGTTTTCTAAAATTATTAAAAGAAAATCGTGGAAATCGAAAATTAGATGTATTAATATTTTAGTTCCGGGCGTTGTTAACTGATATTTTGACATTTCCCGTATTTTTGCACTGAAATAAATTCATGACCACGGGTTACACGTCGAATGCGTCAAACAAATTTAATTTTAGATTCATTGCTCATTTTAATGGGAAAATAGGCGTGTCAGGGCAACAAATACCAATATTAGATATTCGATGGTATGCAAAGTAAAGTTTGTCATATTACTATGACGTCACATGGTTCCATAGAAATGACTATATAGTTGGCGCAATCAACATTTTAACATTATTGTCAATTGAAAGTATTAAAAAATATATCTTAATAGTTTTTTCTGAAAAAACTCAAAGGAATATGGTCAACAACCTAGTTTTCTTTTGTTTAGTATAAACTAGAATGAACCAATGTCTACCAGCATGAGAATAGGCAAATGCATCATTTATTCAAACTAGTTTTACTACAATAACAGAGAAATCGATTACAAATATGATATTTTTAATGTTCTTTGTTGTAAAAAAAAGGCTTTTTACCCTACTCTAATTTTTTTTTTATAATTCTAATAGTCACGAATATTCTGAATTCCTTCTTATACGAATAATACTATTTCAAAAGTTCCATTCAAAAAACTGTCACATGATTAACCCGGTACCGTTATGAGCCATTCCCCGAAAAGAGAGAGATTATAATATTGTGAAATATAATACAACATTATAATTCAGACATAAATGGTTTCGGTCCAAAGAAAAGTTAATACCATTTGGAAAAAGAAAAAAAAAAAAAAAAACGATCTTAAGTACTTAAGTCCACTTTTCCGTTCCATTGTAGATCAAAAGAACATTCTTTGCAAAAGCGCAATCTTAAAATCCTCTTTTCCCAGTCACGCTTCTGTTTATCCCAAAGTAGTGCAAGAAACAAAACAATCAATCCTCCACCATCCTCTACAATGGTGAACAGAAATGTCTATGTCATGGACTACCTTCCAGAAACAGCAGGTGCCAATCTCCGGCGATTACCATCGGAAAACCACCTGTAGATGGTGTGTTCCAGATGATGATTATCCTCCTCCGCAGTGGTGTAGAATCCATTAGAGACGGGGGGCCGTATTTGGGTTACTAATTTTGGTCACTCGGACTTCTGCGGCACCGGTCAGCGGCGTGCACTCTGAACAACAATGCCGAACGGGGGCGAGGTTACTCGACGAGATGCTGTCCAGTTCATGTGGCGCTCAAAGGGAAAGGGTCAACGACTCTCGTGAACTGGGTTAAGGGTCATCGGGAGACTTTGAAAAGAATGGATTCCGTTGGTGGGGGTGGAATCCACGGCTACCCGTGACCGCGTGTTACAAGTGGATTTCATTGTTTAAAGGGACAATCTTTTAAACTCGAGTGATCCAATTTGAAAAAAGCAAAAATTTTCACGAGAAATTTTGCTTTTAAAACTATTGGTGTTAAATGTTTCATTTTATTCATGAGATCATGATATTTTTCAAATAAAAAAGCAAGCTTAATTGCTTGTATTGTATGCAATGATGTAATTAGGTAACTGTAATCTTGTGGATCGTACTGACAGGTACTACCATCAGAATAGAATGGTGCACAGGACTACTCATCAAACTTTTTCTCAATAATCACATGATGTATATCTTATTAAATACATCAAGCTCAGCACCTTCATTATTAAGGGTAAAATACATCGTCTACCTTTCAGTCAAAATCAGAGCGGATTTCGGCCACTATCGGATAATATTTAACATATGAAATCGGTGATAGTAAAGATCGAATGCTGTTCATATTTAAAGGAAAATTCAGAAAAAAATTGAGATGCCTGAATTTTAGAAATATTTGACAGCCTTGCTTGAAATTACTCGAAAATTGGCGTATGAAATATCATGTTTGGAAGCACTTATTATCACGAGCAATTTTTATACGTATGACGGGAAGTAAGTCTCTTACAATTCTAGAATTTTTGACATTCATTTTAGGTTTGTTAAGGCAATAATCATTGCAAACAAGATATTTCGTCGAAATATATAAGATGATAACAGAGAAGATTCTTTAAATATCGGAGGGGGGGGGGGGTTATACACACACACACACATACACACATATATTGCATTTTCGAAACAAGTCTAAATTTTTATAAAGATTGATTTGGAGCTAACTCAAACCTTTGTTTTATTTATTATACTAACATTCGAGTTTAATACTCTTGGACTACAGTGAATCATTATAGCTCACTAGTACAGAAAAATATGTTAAAGACACATTTTACTAATCGACTTTTCAAATTTTAAAAAGAACCTAGGGCATAAAAGATTCCTAAGCCTTGTATCTCAAACTATCCTAAAGATTTTTTTTCCAAATTAAAAAAAAAGTAAAAGATTACTTTGCAAAACATTTTATTGGACTTCATAGTTAAAAAGGAATGATTTTGTAGATTTTTTTATCACGTGAAAAACTATGTCTTTCTCTTTAATATATTTGCATAAGTATACCTTTAATTCCACATAATGCTCAGGAAACTAGTTTAGTAGTAAATTGCTATAATTCTAAGAGCTTTTGAGTCTTGATTTGCAAAACATGTTGGTACATCACCAAGAGAAAGAACAAACGAATGAAACATAATGGTAATAGAAAACTTAAATCAGACAAAATTATTTTATTCGACATTAAAGCGTATTAATAGAATTCAATTATATTATAGGATACGAAATGTATAATAAAGCAGAAGGAAATCACTCAAAAGGTTCATTGCATCAATAATTCGGCGATAACGATAAGGATTTGATAATAGTCTTTTGTAACTAAAACTATGCCTTTGAAATGAATTCAGAACAAAAACATTTTCACACACAGGCATACAAAACAGTAATACTTTAAGAGAGCGCCCTACTATCACAAATCAAGATAACAGAAATGAACCCCATTTCTATGAAACTCGTGCTTTTCTTGTCACAATCTTCAAAGATATTGAAAGCGGAATTTTTCTATTTTTATCATTTGCATGCTCTTGTATTGCAATACGATACGTATCAAAACCCAAAGGTAATAAATATCGCTTAAAGAAAGACAATGGGTACGCTTACGAATTTTTAAAACTTCCAGTTCATGGATGGAATTCAACATCTAAAATATTTCTGGCATTTTCTTTAACAGCGAAGAAACATGATTTTGAAAAAGGAAGGCAAACATGTAACCAGAGACTAGGTGTATAAATATAGTAAATGAAGCTCATTCTTTATTAATTTTAAAGAATAATACATATACATAGGAAGGTCAACACGAAGAAAAACGGCAAATTCAAAAAGCACTTAACATAGTTTCAAAGCCAGTAATAAGTTTTTCTTTCCAGCAAAAATTAGGACTTGAAAGGCTGATCACATCATAAGCAGGACATAGAATTAAGAAGTTAAAGAAGACTCCATTCTAAACTAAAAACTTCATACTAAAAAAAAAAAATCGTTTTTGGAAGCAAATACATATACATTAATGAAAATTGCAAATAAAAACGTTTTCAATAAACTTGTTTATGACAAAAAAAATTTTTTAACTTTGGTTTTTCGATTAAAGAATAATGGGATTTTATAGAATACATAAAATTTAAAAATATAACTGTAATATATTATATTTTATGATTATTTACCTTTTTCTTATGAATAACAATAACTATTCACAGAAAATGAAGTAAGAAATTTATTTTCCATTGAATTGACTGGTTTAATAATAGTTCCCAGCATTTTTTTTTTGTTTATAATACCATGTTTGTTAGTAAAAAAAATGAGATGAATTTTATCTATATCACATCTTAATCATCATTTATAATCCCTGGTTTACACTCGGCCAGTTATAAGATGGCCAGTAGGCAGCGCATGCGCAAAGAGGGACTAATTTATGTTTGCCACAATTTCATAAGATAGATTCAGGCATTTCATTCTTGACTATAAATTACCGTTTTGGTGTCCCTGAAATTTTCTTTTCACAGAATTGATCAATATTAGTTTCTTAAAATGATGGATATTTACACAAAGAAACATGGTAAAATAAAAATAAAAAGTCAACATACCTAAATTTGAAAAAACTATAGAAAAAAATATGACAAATAAAATGAAACACACACACACACTCCATCAGAAAGAACAAAGAGCAAAAAATGTCGGAATTAATCTATGATAAGTGATCAATTTTTCCACGCCAAAAAAAAAAAAAAAAAAAAAAAAAATCCCGCCAAATTTTGCAAACGCATGCGCAGTAAGGAAAAAAAAAATACAATACAATAGCATGTTTTTGCCCTCTTGGGACAATTTTTTGCCATGGACCATATTTTTCAGCCTTTTTGCGCTGTCTGCTGGCTGTCTTATAACTGGACTAGCGTAAACCTACCTGATTTATATTTTCTTCATTCTTAGTTGTGTGAGATTTCGAATATGTTGAATGCATAATTGCCAATTATTTAAATGTATTAAACTTCAAAATATAATAATAAATACTTAGTTCCAATTTTTTTTCTTGGTAAAAATTTGCATCACGTACATTTCAAAGCAATTTTCATTGTTATGAATATTCATTATTCCTAAGCGAAACAGTCAATAAAATCACACTATAATTTTTCAAAACCAATCTGTTTTAGAAATAATAAATTTTACGCGATCGCTTTGCAAATAATAAAAAGAAATAATGAAGAAATTCGCCGACAAATTAAATAGTTTATTAAATGGATTATTGTTTTTATTAATACTTGATTTAAGTCAAGATAACTAAGTGCAGAATTGGAATAAAATTCGCGAAAATTCCATCAGACCAAAATTTATAGTCTAATATCCCAAATAAAAATTTCGATGGTTAATAATTTCGGGTAGTTAATAATTTCTTCTGTTTTTTAAAAAAATAGTATTCTTCTTTATTGAAGAATCATTCTTTTGCGACCGCACTATTCGCAACTACCACTAGTTGTATTTTACTTCAGTTCACTCATCTCTATAAACATTTTCTTCTCAATAGTCATGCATTATTAACTCATTAAGCACTCTTATGCTGTTGAATATTACTAAATTTACATAATATCTGCATAAAGGGCCCAGCAGAGATGTGATTTTTTTTTGTACTTCTATCAAACCAAGACTCTCAAAACTATCGATTATTCGATTCAAAATATCTTACAGAATTGATTCAACATTTTTTAAATATCCAGTTATGTATTTAGGAGGAGTTGATAGATTCCTTTTTTTTAATAAATACTTTGTAAAAATACAAAATTTATTTAAAAAATGAAAAGTGAAATTCATATATAATTAATACATTATAGAAATTCAAACTAGTTATTAGATTTTTTTTACATTTTTTTCACAATTACTTGAAGCATACGGAAATAATAATACAGGTTCTGTGTTCATTAATTAATCTCTGTGTCTATTAAGGTTTTTTAAAAGATAAGGGAGAAACAGTGCAGCGAAAATAGCTATAATTTACATACGAAATAAATTTGGGAAATTCTCTTCTAAACTTCCATTATAAGGATGTTAAACAACATTTAATTAATTTTATTTGGCCTTGGTTATGAAATTTTCTTTTGTATTCATAAAAAAACATTGAATTATTGTTATTTTCTACCGTTTCTTTCAAATATTTAGAATCTGAATGTTCGGGGGAAGAGAAAAAAAAAGTGATTTATAATAGAATTATTAGCTGAAATAAATAAATTTACGTTTTACGAACATATAATTTGAAAATTATGTTTATAAGCAATTTCTGATAAAAAATAAATAATGTTATTAGGAAGGAAAACAATAGTGTTTATCTCTTATAAAAGCTAGGAGATCAAAATATAGCCCGTAAAATTTATTTATTTTAGAATATAAAATTAATTTCAAATAGTTATATACACAATACAAAAGCAACTCGAACAATGCACAAATTAAATAATTGAACAGCAAAATTGTAATTCAAAATAAATCGTCAATGTAGAGAATTGCTTGCAGAATGTAGTTTCATTTTACCATTTTGAAACTGCTTAGATTAAATTTTGCGATTTTTGAAAAACCCATATTTTTTAATCGAGAACGCTCCATACTCTGAATGTGGGATAGAAACTGAGAGGAAAAGGGAGGGGGGGGGGTAGAATATAAAAAGAAATTAAAATTAATAAACATAAAACATAATTTCCAGATACAATAGAATAGCTTATTTTTAAAAATACAATTCTGAAATAAAATAATTTGCTACTAGGAGCATATTTTTCTTCTAAGATGATTCTTTCAGCCTGATTATATTCTTTGTAAAATAAAAATTTAAACATCTTCGAAAATCCTTTTCTTTAAAAAAAAAAAAAAATCTAGTCAAACTTTTTTTATAAAATCAACTCTCTAGTGATTAAAGGAAAACGAAACAATCCGAGATACTTCAATCAGACTAAGATATATCCATAAAATCAATTTAGGAAGGATAGAAAATACGATCGTCCCATCTGATTTGATACTTGAAATTCTGACTTCTTCTTCAATTTCATTTACAACACAAAACTTGAAAAAAAATATTAATCGAAATGATGATATTGAAATGCCATATTTAAAAAATCATTTATAGTGGAAGAAAAAGCCTTCTAAAAGCTGAAGAGCAATCCAGTTCTAATAATTTAACATGTACATAGAGATAAATGACAGAAATAAGTTCTTTCTTCATTCAGATTAGGGTTACCGTATTCTGGGTACAAAAAATATTCATTCTGAATTCACTTTTTAAAAGTGACTTTTTAATTACCTTTTGTTAAACTCAAATGTATTTTATCAACAATTTTTAATAAGAAAAATTTCTTAAAATTCAGGGCAATTCGAGACATTTTTTTTTCACTCAAATTTGAAAAAAAAATCTGTATGCCTTTACACCATCTAAAATTGACTATCAAAATTCGGATTGTCCTAACTATTCTGGCACATTTCATAGTTTCCAATGTTTCTTTTTTATTAACATTTTGATTACTTTCAGATGTTTTTTTCCCCTTAACTACAAAAAAATTAACGATTCGCCCATATTGTAAAACAATTTATTTTTATATTATATCAAAAATAAAAATTTAAAAAGAGAAATAATCAGATGTCGTCGATATTCAAGTAGGAAAAAAAATCGGAATTAATTACATTTGAAAATAAATGTCCAATCAATTGAAGGAAGCATTCCCCCTCCTTCAAGTAGTTCACAAACAGGTTGCTCAAGGTCAATCTATCATCCCCACAAAAGTGTCCATTAAAAATTTCTAACATAATATTTTATGATCTCCTACCATAGAAACCGGAATTGATTTATTTTCTGCCAGCATTCTCATACTTAAAAGATGAAATAAATAAATAAATAATAAAATAAAAAAATAATACAAATAAAAATAAATAAATAAAGGAAATTAGAATCGCTTCTTCGAAACATCTTAGCATAATAAAATTTCAGTTTGATTTATTTTACTTTATTTTATTTTAGAACGTACTCTAAATAAATAAAATAACAGTGATAACATGCACACAAAACGCATATTTATTGTCTTTACAATGCGAGTGAGTTTAAATCCACGAACTAAAATAGTGAAAAGTATTGTAAAATGTACTTAAAAAACATCTTTAAAAAATGATTAAAATTAGAAAAAAAATTTCAGGGAAGTGAAATTGGTGTCATTGAAAAGCATACACTTAAATTTTAAAATAATGTAAAAATAGTTTTATAATATACTATGAAGTTACAGAAGAAAAATGTCCAAATTTCGATGGATTTTCTTTATTAGAAAACGAATTAAAATTTTAAGAAACCCTTTCATAAGAAACACTTACTTGCAAAGAAGTAATGACATGCCAAATTTGATGCTCTAGGTCTGACGATCTGCGCTATAAAGCACTTTATTTCGTTTTGTTTTTTAAATCAAGCCTGTCGCAATTTACAAACAGCACAATAGTTTATAAACATTGTCATCTTAACATTTTCCAGGCATACATGAAAGAACGAGATACTGTTACTGAAACAACAATTATAATGTTAGATTTTTAAGATCTGATTGGTTTATATAAAAGCTATCGACAGAAAGGAGACAGTATTTTTTAAAACATGAATTAATTTTGGGAAATATTTATTTATGCTCTTTTTCTTAAAATATCTTCAATTATATTCTGTCAAAATGACGAATAAAAAAAAGAAGCACGTCTTTGTAAAATGAATAGTGACTATTAGAAAAGCAGATGTTTTTAATGCGGTATATATTTTGAAAAGATATAGAAAGAAAATGTGTTATTGCTGAATGCATTATGAAATTTTAAGATGATCGCTAAAACAAACATTTTATTATTCAATCATTCAGATATTAAAATATTCGGAATATACTAAAAGAATCTCGATTGTTATAAAAGTTTGGTTTATAACTTCTATATCAAAATTGTATATCCATATCAAATTTCGGGCAATATTCTTTTCTAGGAATCTCTACGCATTTGAACACCATAAGCAAACAACGCAACCAGCTATATAGATAAAATTTGGCATATGGTTTTTATTAATAAAATTATCGATCTACATCAAAGATAAAAAAAAAAGCCATCGATGGATTGAATGTCTTACATTCTGTCTGTTCGTGAGTATATAAATGAGAAAAAGTACATCGCAAGCCACGTCAATGAAATTTTATCAGTTGTCACAGAATTTTATGTCTGCACATAGGACGGTTTTAATAGTCACAGAAACCATCCATGTCAAAAACCATATATAACAAATATATTAGAATTTTTTATGCGATGGCTGGAACATTAGTGACATAAGACGTTCTCTAAATGTAACTGTTGAATGCGATATGCAACAATTATATGCCACATTCAACATCAATAATTTGAGAGAAGTTGCAACTAATTCATAAAAGTGCATACACCAACAGCAATATAATGCAACCAATAGCAAATATGACATATTTTGATATGATAAATGTAACGATATACATTTAATACAACAAATGTATATCCATATCAATTTCCGTAATGAATTCTCAAAAGCGTCATTTTTTTCACTATATTAAAAAAACTAAATAAAAAATGTGCCTTATTGTGCAAGATAAGAGCAGAAAACTATCTTTATATTTTGTCATTAAGTTTGAAAAATACATTCATATGCCAGATGCAGTATGCATTCATTATTCAGTAGTACAAGTAACAGTAATTTAAGAAGAAAAGAATCTTTTTTGTTTCAATTTTAAGAACTGAATGAGCTCATAGTACTATTTCAATAATTTTCCACTATACTTGAATTTAAAATCCATAATACTGTTTTTATCAGCCAGATGCTACAAAGTAGAGCAAAACAGCGTGAATATAGTAATACAAAATAGCTGTATTACTGGCAAATGCTTAAAACCATCTCTATAAAAGCACTAATGACTACACACCAACGTCTGTAGAGCAACCGTTGAAAATTCCATTCGAAACCAGAAGTTGAAGTGTTTTTTCTTTATCAAAAACGTATTTATTTTTCATCATTAACAGCGAGTGCCCGTTGCCGACGTGGGCGACCATGCGAGACCACAGCTGGAAAAAAACGGTCTTTTTCCCCCCTCTCTCTGTCATTTTTTTCCAGCGGTAAATTAAAGACGAGGAGTACCGACACACTTTCTCTGCTTGAAAATGAGACTCGACAACAAACACTCTCGGTGCATTCACTCGTTGCCATTTAATAGTCGAATCTCTGTAGAAAAACGGATTGTTAACCATGTTGTTTGTGATAGATCCTGTTCAAATTCCTCCTGAATTGGAAAAGAAAATTGCACATCAAGAAGAGAGCCGTAACAATTAATTTGCATGTTCTTTAATCAATATGCGCATAAATATGGAAAATCTGCATAATTTGTTAACTAATTATTGATTTTACTATTATTAAAATAATAATCATTTTTCCTTCAAAAAATTATAGTAGTTAAAATGTAATTATTAAGTGCACATTGCACTTAGCAGTTTTCTAAAACTTCCAGATTTGATTGCAAATAAGTTTTAATTTTCCTTTCAAATATGGTCTTAATGATGGTTTAATTACTAAAATTTTAGAGACAAACATGCATTTCCAGCAGAAACAAAAATGTTCCATATCAAGTAATGAATGGTATTTTAAGTTGTTTTAGTCAGTAGATGAATTTATGAATAAATAATATTGTTTACATGTTTATACAATTTTTTGAATATTTATAACACTTATTTAGTAAAATAGAGAGTGTGTGTGCGTGTGTGTGTAATGATATATCTTAATTTAATTTATATCTTAAATAATTTACTAATATTTTTAATTTAAATTAACACATGTTACTTTATTCTAAAATTTTCTTTAATTTCCGATTCAATTCCCACCTTTCTATATAATTATTTTTAACATGCGCTTTAAAAAATTGATGACTATTACGATTTACTGCACCATTCCTTTTCCACAACTGCGCATTCCTTTCAAAGATACCTAAGATTCCCTTTCCCTAATTCAAAACGTGTTAAAGAAATTCCTAAATGAATCTCCTGAAGAAAACCCGAAAGGAAAAATTTCAAATACTTTTGCTCTTATGTCACGATGTAGATAGACGTGTCGTCTTGTCGCTTCTCCCTTTGTGTGTTAATTATTCTTTCTGTGTTAATTATGCCTCCCGTGGGAAAGCAAATTATATATAAACAAAATATTACTAACAGTTTGCACACAAAAAGATCCTTTTTATCTTCCTTGGATAAAACAGATTAAGAAGATTTTACTAATAAAATTAATATTTCAGAAGACATTTTTTTAGCCGCGTAGATGACTAACCAATCAACTTACTGCACGACATCGATTAGCCGTTGATTGGCTTAAAATAATGAAAAGTTTCATTATTCATTATTCGGACAATTTTTTTGGAGAAAAAAAGAGTAGAGCTTATTTTATTCAAAATGTAAGTGTATCAAGGTTATTTTGTTAAATAAGACTTTTAAACCGAGGAATTTTATAAAAATTAGATTTTTTAGCAGCCGATTTATTAACTCAATTTATAAAATAATTCTTTATTTCATTTAAGGTACTTTCCAAAAGAACTGAATTATTTGCATATCGCTACCAGTTCAGAAATTAGCCAATGGAGTGGACACCTTATATTACCGTGATGCAATAGTACGGATTATGGTATTATTATTATTATTATTTGTAAGACATAAAGTTCAGAATGATATTCAACACAATGATCATACATTTAATTTTGCTCGGGACACCGAGCCTATTTTCTGTGTATAGCCGACCACCCTCGCCACCACTGAACGTAGCAGTGTCGACAGAATTTGTTGTGGCCGACTGCTATTATCAAGCCTATCTACCCGCATTTTAGATTTAATTTTTTTCTACTTTAAATATTTTTCCGTTCTTTTTCTTTCTCTTTTTATAAGGCACTGCAAAAACTCTTAGTTGCTGATTCGGGCCTATGAGTTTCCAATCTTACAACTCATGTTACTAAATTGTAAAGTGATATGCAACGTCATGCTTCTTATTAAGCATATTAAATTTGCAATATGCTTTCTGTTTACCTAAAATCTCCATTTTCAACATTTTTTTCATACTGCTTTTGACGTTAGCTTTCATTGTGAATTCATAGCATATCTCGTAAAACGAAATAAAAGTCTTATTAAAAAAATGCATAGATAGTTTGCACTTCATTCCACAGCATTCTGTGATGTGAAAAGAAAAAATTATGCTCATATGATACACATCAGATGCACTGTACTTGCTTAGAAATGGAAAATTTGAAATCTATCGCACATTTTGCAAGGGAAACTAAAGGGGTTGGGTAGTCTCCCCAAAACGTTTTCGTTTACTTCCTAATAAATATATTATCACTCCTTCCTCATAAAAATGAGGAACGTGGACAAGACCATGATCCTCTCGATTGTTCAGATCTTTGATTTCAGAGCCCCTATATGAGCGTTTTGTTCTTCGTAATACAGAGATAAAACAACAGAATGTATTTTGAATGTCGTTCTTTTTACTGTTGAAACTGTAATTTGATACAGAGAAGTAATTTAAATATCAAGACCACATACAAATTTCATTTATCTACATCATTTTGTTTTTATTTTGTTTGGATGCATGGAGATGTACAGACCGACAAATAAATGGTCAGCTCTTTGCCGGATTTGGTTCAAAATTCAATTAGGGTCAGCACTTTAAATATTAAAATTGTGTCCAAATTTAATTTGTCTAAATCGCTGCATTTTTGAGTTATCATGTTGAATGCATGCGACAGTACAAACCTTATGCGAATTTGATTTAAAATATGATAAAACTAGACTTTAAATGTTAAAACTGTGTATCGAATTTCGTTTTTCCGTTTTGTGTTTGAGTTTATATGTATGCGGAAGTAGAGACCAACAGACAGTCGATGGCTCCGGTTCAAAATTTGAAACGCATATCATTTTAGATTTAAAAATAAAACTGTATATTTTATACGTTATTAATCTTTAATCTCTTTACAATTCGTAGTCGTGTTCGCTTGCATTCAAACAGCTGAAAAGGGCAAACTTCTTTTGAATAGATTTTGCTTAAAATTTGATATAAATCTATAAATTTGATATAAAAAATCCACCTAACTCACCCCGTCCATATAACGTATTTGAACTAAACAAAGAATATTTGAACTATCGTATCCAGATAGACATAATTCCAAAATCGTGTTTTTTGGATAAGAAAAAGCTAAAATTTTGGGATTCACCAAAATTTTCCAAAAATTTTTTGACTATATATTTATATACCAGAATGAAAAGAAGATTAGTGATCAGTCAAATAGTCGATGGATGATGCGCGCCATTATTTTTATCAAGTTTATTGTAACATCACATGGTTTTAATGAAGTTTTGTAACAATATAAAGGAATAAATCAGCGTCGTAAAATATTCTTGAGTTATGGTCATAGTTAAGTTCAAACTTGAACCTCGTCCCAAACTATAATCCAACAACAACTTCGCTAGAATCTGATAACACATAAGCGATAAACTCTAGATAATGATTATTATCATCTAATGAAATATGCAATGACCTACTTTGCATGACAGAAAGGTTGACGGAAACTTCACTAAACAAACGCCCTTTTTATCCAAAACACTCAATTTAATGCTCTGCGTTTAAGCTATTAAGCAATTTCATTTTGTGACCACAAAAGCAACCAACAACTTCCCGAACTTTTCTGGTTCCTTCAGTAGTTCAAAATTGACCCCACAACAGCGAGAATGGTTTGCTTGCCCCAAGATGCAAACACTTAGCGGTCGAGAACCCCGATATTAAGCTGAGTTCAAAGAGTCAACCGTGAGAAGAGAATTTATCCGCACTTTCCCAAATAATAATACTTGTTTGTTCAGTTTTTCCTCAAAGGAAAATTCCTCTCATCTTTCCATTCTTCAAATTGTCATTTAAAAGGTTTCAATGATTTTAGTTTAAAGAAAAAAAGAAAAAACGAAAAAAAAAAAAAAAAAGGAATCTGACTGCAAAATTGATATTACTATTTTAATAGCTCTTTAAATCAACAATAATGTTTTTATTCTTCTAAAAATGCTTGAAGATCAAATAATAACAAACTTGAAAATGAAATCTATTTATTTTTTTAAACGAACACAAACGGTGTTCTAGCTTTTAAACGAATCGCATTTATTCCATTTCATTTCATTAACTCTCGAAATGTATTTATTTAATATTATTTTATTTGAATTTGACAAAAAAAATTAATTGCTTGTATTTAATTTGAATGAGCTATTTTACAACCATGACCGATTTTCATTTTAGAAAAGGCGGTTTCTTATTCAGGTGTTTTCACAAAATCTACATGTATTAATATATTCTAATGTTGTTCTAAGAATAAGAAAAAATCCACTTTTCCGCAGAAATGTGTCATGTCTGTGTTGGGTAATTATTTATTATGAGGTTTATATGTTTATTTTATTATTCATACCAATTCAATTATTTTATTATCGACAGAAGTTACATTATTTGACAACCTAACATACAGTTCGAGGAAATAAAAATAATAATTTACATATTAGAATATTTAAAATTGCTTATTTTTATTTTAATAATTACATTTTATGTTTATTTTAACACTGATGATGAACAATTTAATTGCACTGCATTTTATTATACTGCCTTTAAATCAAGTAAAAATAAATGCATCCAAATTTTTTTAAAAATTGTATTTGAAGCTCGATTTCGAAAAACGCATTTTTCATTATTCAAGCTGCTAATTTATAGCTACATAAATATTCTTTTTTTGTAAATATAATCTAAAAATGGCTCTTTATATAAAAAAGGCAATTGTCCCCATAGAAAGCTATTTTTCTAAAATTTCAAGAAATGTCTAATTTTTAAGACGTAATTGAATTTTGCGAATACTACTCGGTCACTCTGTATTTCAACCACGTATACATTTTCTCTTTTTTAAAATACTTATAAGTTTTGTTCTGTTTAGAATATCAACTTTACTTTTTTAAAAATTAGAAATGCTACAATTTTCTTGTTTTTTCTAGCCGATTTCTAAACTATTACCTTTTAAAAAATTATGTCTTAGAAGATATAAGAAGCATAAATTAGCAACGCTTGCCATTTTAAATGTTGAAAGTAGACTGGTAATATATTGGTTTCAATTCTGGATGAAATTAAAGACAATTCGGTCTTTGAAAATCAGATAACCACATAGGATTCATTTTTTAATGGCTCCTTACTTTTCGTTCTGAAATACCACATTTTTATAATGTAATGAAGATGTCGGATACATGGGATTGATTCACTAATTAATTATTTAAGTCATTATATAAACTATTAATAAGATGGAAATGCAATTTTTAGAAAACATGAACAAAAATTAGAAAGCTTAATGTATCTCTGTGTGTCGAAATGGGATAGGGGGGGGGATATTCTTATGAAATTTTATTAAAATTAGAAGTTATTACTTTTTCGGAAGGTTTGTTAATGTCTGATTTTACTAAAACCGAAACGGAATTGTAATCTTTGAGCTAAGAATTGACGTAGCCATTTAAAAAAAGATTTAAAATTCAATACAAATTAACGAGTTTGGTATCCACGGAACTTTCTCGCATATTCTCTAATAAGGGTGTTATTTGTTATGATAAAACAATATAAAATTGTGAGCCCTAGGGAAGGCCACAAATGCCTTGCAAGGTATTGGAGAACAATAGTTACGAAACATAGATCTTTAATGTGAATCTAAAAGTTTACAGAAACTATTACGCGAAAATGCCTTTTGGGCATCATTTTACAATTCACGGAAATTAAAAAATTTGAAATAAAACAACATTTGTAACTACAAGATCATATATAAAATTTCATTGATTTAAGTCATCGCGTTTATCAGTTATTTTGTTTACGAAAGTATAGAGAGTCAACGCCTTATCGGATCTGGCTCGCCATTTGATAAGAATCTACATTTTAGATGCTAAACCTGTGTATAAAATTTTATCCATCTAGCTCTTTGTTTTTATCTTCATTTGTACTCGAACACTCAGACAGACATATTTTCTCAGAATGGATTTCTTTCAAAATATGACAGAAATTTACAATTTCGGTCTAAAATCCATTCATCAAATTTCATTTGTCTAGCTTAAATTGTTTTTCAATTATCGTGCTCACAGGCAGACAGACATAATGATAAAAATGTGGGGTTTTTTTCGGACTCAATGGTGTAAAATGTAAAGATTCATTAAAATCACGATTCTAAATTTTTTGATAATTACAATACAAAAAAAAGTACCTAAAAGTATGTCTAAGTAAATGAAAAAAAAATGAGAAACAAGTTCTGTATTTTCTATTTAGTAAAATAACGATGGATCAGGAATATAATTAAAAACAATCAATTTTTTAGTTAAATTTCCAAAGCCAAAAAAGTAGATAAAATAATCTTTTTATTCTTTCATGGGAAATTTTTCGTTTATCGCACATACTAACAAGGTTACAATTATTTTTAAATGGACACGAATTTTTATGGTCACCCTATAAACACTACAGCGACTGCTTTTTTTTAATGTTTAATATAAAAAAAAAACCTTCCATTTTTTCCACTAGCAGTATTTCCCACAGCCGGAAAGACTAAAATGAATATTTCCAAACACTTCGCAAAATGTCAACATGCTCGTTTTTTTTCCACGACTGACTGAGGAATGGTTGTGTTCCAGAAGACCCGTTCGAACAATTCGCAACCACCCTTAAAATATATTCTTTAATTTTCTCTGTTGTTGGTGAATGACCTTCAGTTTTCTTAGGCATATTAAACACGTTTTTCTTAGTCTGTTTCTTTTGCTGACATTATGATAATGGTACCCACTCGTGCACTCAGACACCCTTCCGTAAAATATGTTCCACAAATCTCCCACGCTGCTTCGAAGAGTGGTTCAATCCATTGTGAAGAATCCGATGTTGTCTAGTTGGAAGTATAGCATTCCGTGGCCTAAATATTAAAATGGAAAAGATGTTAAATTAGAAGTGGATATCCCTGACATACAAAACCCTTTCTCAACTCACTCTTTCACGCGCTGACAGCAGTTGCGGGTGCTAAACAGGGAACACGAGAGGGCACACACAGTTTAACACGTGATAAACTGCAAATAAATGGAATATGGATTTTTTTTCACCTTTAATATCTACACTGAATGATTTCAAAGTAGATATTAGGTTTGGTTTCAGATGAACTGCCATTCTATTTCATAACAAAATAAATGCGCTAATATTTTCTGTAATACCTGTTTGACAGGAGGAACTAGGCAGCTAGATCGCTGGCATCTGGGAGCACAGGCAGATCGATTAAAAATATGTTATTTAGTCTGCTTGACCAAATGAATAAATTTCTGATAAATGCAAAATCTATAAATTTCAAAATATAAGAATATAGTTTAAAATATATCAAGTGTTCAGGTTCCTACCTGTTTCATCATATTCGCTTAATTATTACAGTGTTTATAAGCATCGTTTAGTTTAGTTGTATTAAAGTTCCGTTCGGAAGGAGCACGGTGTTTATTTTGTGATGAATATTATAAATTTGAAATTTGGCCATGTGAAGAGGACGGCGCCTGGGATCCATTAATTTTTTTAAAAATTGTAGTCAATATTTTATTTTACGTCACAAAAATCGAAAGGCAGATGTGACCTGGTAATAAGGTCACGGTTTTGGTATTGCAGGTTAGCGTGTTGCCGATTCGATTCCAGAGAATATCTGACAAAATGTAGACTTAGATTCTTTTAAACCCAGTGGGTATTAAACAGTCAACGACTGTCAAACACCCTCATAATATGAAGGGATATAAATTTGGAATGTATCGAAGTTGTCACACATTTCAAATGATATGGATTTAAAATTATGAAATCCGTGAAAAAACAAATCCTCTTGGAATTCTAAAAGAATGTTATTCATACTTTAGGTTACATAAAACTGGATTTACTAAGTAACTAATTTGATAAAATAAATGGTGTTAAACTTTTTATATATAGTAAAGGTTTCTTCTTCAAACAAATTGATAAATGGGAATAAATTATACGACAGACAGGATGTGCATTAAGTCTTGCCCTGGTCATGAAAATTTATTTTTCAAAAACCATTATTTTTAAAAGGGTTTTTTTTGTAAATAGTAAATTCCTTAATTAAATATAAAATTAGAAAAATTAGCCTTGTAAATTCTAATGTGTTCTGGAAAAATGTCAAGGAATTATTCTAGTTCTGAACACCATGGAGTGTGCAATATTTGTTATGAAAGCAGCATATTGTCCAGAGGCATTCATTACTGATTTTCACGAAATGGCGAATCAAACATCCAAAATGTCTGATTTTCCCTAAGACAGAAATGACTGATTTCATTTCATAGAATCACAAAAAATACAAAGTGTTTTTTCTTTTAACTGTATTTTGTTAAAAATTAAAATTTCAGTCACTTTTATGAATAAATTAGCTGTGCCATTTGTTCGATTATAAAAAAAAATTAAATGCAGAATGACAAAAAAATTTGTATTACTAACTTCAACGGTTATTTCATATTAATGTTTGCTCAACTTGCATATTAAATATTGCTATTTTGAACATAAAAGAAACCAATACACTTTTAATTAAAATGTCTTCAAAATGGAAATTCTTTTATGAATGCTACATCTAACCTGTATTCTTTGTTCTTTTCTCTCCCCCCCCCCATTCCTATTGAATGTTTGTATACAAGGTCTTAAAAATCAAACACTTATAAGAAATTAAACTTTCAAATTGAACTATAAAACAAAAAATTCGGTTTGAGCATTTTAAAATACAAAATTGTTCCAAACATACGAAGCTTATAAACAACCACGGGTTGCTTATAAACCACCAACTCAAAACTTTCCCGCATACACTCTAATAAAGATGTTATCCCAGAGAATATCTTGCATGGTGCTGATGTACAATAGTTACAAAATATTACCCTTTGGGGAGAATTTGGCATTTTTACTGCATCTATCGTGTAGCTTTCGCGAGTTATTTGGCTATTAATCTCTCATAAATCGAATTTGTGTTTTAGATGCGTTCTTCCCAAACGATTTAAACTAAAATTTGACACAAAACTATCCTTGTAGTCACAAAATTGCATGCCAAATTTTATATATTCACGTCATTAAATTTTTGAGTTATTGCGTAAACATATTTTTATACGGATACACCGACATATGGCTAACCCCTCACTGGATTGGGCTCAAAATTTGATAGGTGTCTGTACTTTAGATGTTAATTCTGCGTATCAAATTTTATCTATTTAGCTCTCTTCGCTCTGTAGTTATATTAAATTATATTCGAACAACCGGACAGACAGATTTCCTCTGAGCGGATTTTGTTCAAAATTTGATAGAAATTTCCAAATTTGATATAAAGACCATTAACAAAATTTCATTTTCCTAGCTCGAGGCGTTTTTGAGTTACTTTTGCCACAGACAGACGGGCGGACATTTCTAAAAATGTGTTTTTCGAATTCAGGGATATCTAAAACTTGAAGATTCTTCAAAATCTGGAATTCGAATTTTTTGACAATTGCAATACTTTCTCCATATACGACAAAGTAAAAAAAGACAAGAAAAATTATTTAAAAATACTAACTATTTTAATAATATATAATTATAATATCAAACATTTTAAGACATCTGTGATGGTTCTTTTAATTAAAATAAAGACATTAACAAAAGGTTTAAGAACATTATTCATCAAAAATATCCGTTTCAAGTAACTGGTTATTGCATTTGTGATTTTTATATGCATTAGAAATTCTTGTGAGTACTACATTTGAGAATCTCATCACGTGTAGAAATAGCCTGCAGCGAATAATGAAGCGCAAAACTTTTATCTCATTCCCATTCAAATAATCTAAAGTCAAACAACATTTGTTTACACAGTTGGGAATGAATTTGTACAACAGATAGTCAGTCTTAAGAAGATTGTGCGTAATCCGGTTCGAGAGATCTGAGATAATGAGTTGAGGCAACCTATCAAAATGGTTAAACGTAAACAGAAAGGATGTTTTAAAAATGACATTTTTTAAATGGACGTTTGTGTGCATTTATTATT
This sequence comes from Argiope aurantia, assembly GCA_026543865.1. Taxonomy (NCBI): domain Eukaryota; kingdom Metazoa; phylum Arthropoda; class Arachnida; order Araneae; family Araneidae; genus Argiope; species Argiope aurantia. Next base: position 138,802 of record JAPMOR010088744.1, on the reverse strand, counting down.
ATTTTTGGCCCGAAAGCAACCTTTGATAAAGCAGCGCCAAACTCATTGTACCAGTTTAGTGAAAGTTTTCTTTTCTTTCTTTTTTTTTTTTTGGTAAAATAACATATCTCTAATTGACTAACTTGACCCTAACCTGATTCTTTTCAATTAATCTAAAGATTAAAGTAAAAATTAAAATATTGAGCAATTTCTGATATCAAATTATAGGCTGAAAACTCAGAAATATTTTAATTACTATTTCTCTCACGAGTAAACTTATTTCAACCCAGAAAGAAGTAAAATGAGGAAAATTATTTAGCGTTCAAGAAATATCCTAATCCACTCATAATAGCAATGGTTTTTAAAACTAGAATAGAAATTATCTAGCGATAGACCATATGGGGGAAAAGTAGTATGCATGAGAATAAATTCGCTAAAAGTGTGTCAGAAATTCGGAAAAAGTATCTCAGAATAAATTCGCTAAAAATGTAAGTCAGAAATTCGGAAAAAGTATCTCAAATGTTAAGTAACTGAAGGATCTAAACCAGAATAAGATCTAGATATGGGGCCGTTGTGGCCAGCTGGTAAGTTTTCGGCTTCGAAACTGGAGGATTTCAAGTTCGAGACCATATTTCACAGAAGAACCGTCATGTAAACGGATCTGGTATACATTAAATCCATCGGGGCCAAACCTCTCGCTGATATGGTGTGGAAGCTTGGAGATGGGGTGCCAGCTCAGGTGCGGTCCTTGTCATCTGACCGCTGTTCAAAATTACGAGGTCCGTCCCAAGACAGCCCTAGCGTTGCTTTAAAACAGAACGTTAATCTAATTAAACTAAACTAAAGATTTAGAAGTACTTAAAGAAGAATTCATATCTGCAAGCAATTTAAAATTAGAATGTCAACTTATAATAAAGGCGTGTGTGTGAATGAATTCTGTACGCTCAGAAGCATATAAACAAGATAATTAAAAAATCTAATGACTTAAATATATCAAATCTTGGTTTCAATCGATTGGGGGGAAAACCCGTTTAAAACACAAATTCACTTTATATGTGAAAACGTTTTTTGGGGGATCACTCATTTTTAGTTTTTTTTTAAAGCTACTAGTTTTTGAACATTTCTTTCAATCTAAAACAGAGATAAATTAAAAAAAGAGGAAGGCAGAATTCCAAAAAGAAAGAAAACGCGACAATAATGTTTGCGCTACCTAAAAAAAAATGTAAAATAAAATAATGAATATTTTTTAAAGTAAAAAATAAGTCCAAATTACAGATGGAGAAAGTGAATAAAAAATAAATCAAGATTATCATTTTTGTTAATCGAAGTACAACAGATGCATTAATAAGCAACACAACAAAATAAACCCAAAGCTTGCAGACTATCTGCCAAGTTTTATCTTTGAGATTATCCGACTCACGAACTAACTTAACCAGCTGATTTTCAAACAATAATAAAAATGGGCATACATGCGTTGATTTAATAATACTCATTATAACTTCCTTTGTATCCTATAACTTAGTCGTATCATAGTTTTCTTAACAAAATTTGTAGGTTTAAAACAATTTCCTGAAATTGAGCTGAATACTTATAAAATCTTGCTTGTCATTTATTTCCTCAAATAGCACGTTATAGATTGCCACGCTTAAAAATGCGAATACCTAAGTATTGTTATTTATTTTAATGTCTAAGGATTTTTTTTTTTTTTTTACTAATGACATCCTTGCCAATTTAAGCATAAAAATATAATTTTATATTAATGGAAGATAATTATTATTTAGAAAATTAATACCAAAGATGCTGCAGAAGAAACACGGAACGATTTTAAAAAATTATAGTTAATAAAAAAAATCATTACTTTTAAAAGAATGCGCTAAAAATAATTGAAATAAAATAATAAATAAAGAATCCAAATGAATAAGAAAATGAAAATGCTTCATATTAGTTCTCCGTATGTTTTGTTACCAATTTTTCATTATTTTTCAATTTTAAATAATATATTTTATTTACAATCCACTGAACAATTAATTTATTGGTGAGTTTAAATGCCGCTTTTAATTTGAATCTTAAATTTGATGCATCGATAAATAAAATGAAACATCGCATGAAGATGAAAAAGAATGTATACTAAATGTTATAAATATTTGTTTGATTTAATAGTTAAATTCTATTTTCTTTAGTTTTTTTTAATGTTATATGTTTCTTTCAGATTCAGTTTGCCTTTTCCGCAACATATTTCGTTTCTATATAAACTTCGATAAAAAAAAATACACATTATATTTCCAAAGTTTCTCAAAAGAAATTTTGAAGATATTCATCCGTAGAAACAATATTGAAGAACTGACATTTGATGAAAAGTTAATCTAAATTTAAATCTAAAAATTTCGTTTTCATAGTAATATAGTAAAATTGAAAAAAAAAATCAATGAAATCTGGAAATATACAAGAATCCGAAATGGTTCCGAAATGAATCCGGAAGGCAACTTGGCTTCATGAAAAATAAATACTAACTTTTACGACCTTTTGCAATGCCTTTCTTTTCTCAATGAGGTTATATTTGCTAACAGCATTCATATATTTATAAAACAACTGCAATATCCTTAATCATAATTTAAAATTCCGAAATTTAATCAGGAACACACTGAATACTGCAGGAAAGGGAGGACTACAAAAAGTTGAATAAAAAAGATCCGTAACTGGAACAGTCAAGGATAAGTCTGAACGTTTAATTCTATTAATTGTGTTGCAAAAATTAGATGAAGAATTTTTCAGAATTCAACTTTAAATTAT
>JAPMOR010088744.1:71960-131033 GCA_026543865.1 Argiope aurantia | reverse complement strand
TGTTCATATTTACATGAATTATCCGTCAAATATTTTCTTCATCCACTCAATATTTGTTAAGAAACTATCATTTTGATGAAAGGATCACATACAAAATACCAGCCTAGCCTTCTATCTCGTTACGAACTAGAAGGATTCTTACTTTTTTTTCCTTTCCTTTTTTCTTTCTCTCTTTCTTTCCCCTTTTAAAAACTTGCTTTCAGGTTCTTTAGTATCGGTAAATAAAATTGGAAATTGATTAAACATCCATAAAATTATATTAAATTGCTATTTTCATAAAAACGTTTTCATTGTAGCTCAGCATAAAGCACATTGAATGAAAGAAATTTAGTGTGTGGTCTTGGTAAATGCCAAATTTAGTTTAGTTATATTAATGTCCCATTTTCAAGCAACACTAGGACTATTATGAGATAGACCACGTCATTTTGAACCGTGGTCAGATGACACCTGAATGGTCCGCCCTCTCCCAATAATGCTGGTTTTACTATTGAATTCGTTAAGAAATTTCAAATTTGCTGCAGCAGTTGAAAATTTGAGTAGAATAAAAATTAAGCTATCTAAAAACATTTTAGCGAATTACTGAGATTTTAAATAATTTCTAATGAATCAAATCAAAAGCCCAAATCAATCAAACGCAAAATTTAAAAAAAAAAAAAAAAAAAAAAAAAAAACCAAGAAAGTTTTTAAGATGCCTGTTATTTTTAAAAGCACACCCTAGCAGTGTAGTAAATACACTTCCTCAGGTTGAAAATGACCTAGGACCAAAACAACATCGCAAAAAATGAAAAAAAAAAAATGCATCTCTTTCTCGTGACCGTAAGAATCGAAACTGTTTCTCAACACGCCACCAAGCCCCTCCCCCCCCAAAAGAAAAAAACCGAACACAATACAGAAATATTTCTTCGATTATTGTTGTTATCACCCTCAGGTAAAATCCTGATCATCTTAAATGGCGAGTTGTTGCTTACAAATGGTTGCTCAGCGAAAGCCAAAAGTCGAAAGGTTAAGTGTGGACCTAAACCTATCTGCCTCAAGAAAACATTGACCTTCAACTTCCCAGAAAAAAAAGGGGTGGGAATGCTGCTTCGCTTTTATGAAAAAAAGGTTACACCATGTTTATCATATAAAGTGCTTAATATTACTAAATTTACACTCGATGTAGAAAAGAAAGGTTACATCAAGAAAAGGCCACTCTATTGGTTTCAGAAAAGAAGCGGTATGGCAAAAATAAATGATATATGTACCATTATATTTTTGCTCCTTCACTACATTCATTTTGCAAAATTAAATGTCTTTGACGATTTTCGGCTTAATATCTTTGAGGTTTGTCATCTTTTCTAATAAGCTTTTTTTGAAGCTTGTTGTCTTATCCAGGGGAGGATTTCCAGTTAAGCAGCGGCTTGAAGCCACTAGGTTGAAAGCGGGGGAAGGGGGAGGGGTAAAAGGAAAACGATTAACAAATTTTCTATTCCTAGTTGACAAATAAACAAATTTGTTAAAAAAAATAATGAAAATGATAAAATAGTAGCAAAATATTAGTATTTAATGAAATTTCCATATTTTTCGTTAAGTTTGCTCAATCGAGCCTCTGCTTCAATAATATTGTGTACAAATGAGGATATTGAGCAGCCTGGAGTTACAACAGAAAAATAAAAAATCTATTCACCAAGCTAACCAGCTGGAGTGGTCTCGCCCAAATATTCTCGCATACTCTGTAATAAACGTCATGCCAGAGAACGCTTTACAGGGCATTGGCGCACAAAAATTATGAAATATCAACTTTTCGCGCGAATTTAGCCTTTTTACTGAATCTATCGTGTCATGTTTGGCGATTAATCTCTGGTAAGCGGTTAATAATATCCAAAAATCGAATTTGTGTTTTAGACACGCGTTTCTCAACCGATTGAAATAAAAATCTGAAGCAAAACTACATTTGTAGTCACAAAATACCATACCAAATTTGATATATTTGCATTTTTGAATTATGGCAGTTACATTTTTTGAAAGTATAGACTGACAGACGGTCAACACTTTGTCAGTTTGAGCTCAAAATTTCACAGGTGTATGCACTATAGATATTACATTTGTATATCGAATCTTATCCATCTAGCTCTCTTCGTTTTGTAGTTATCGCATTAAATTATATTCAAACAGCCGGAGAACCGGATTTCCTCTAAACAAATTTTATTCAAAATTTGATATAAATCTGCAAATTTGATGTAAAGATCATATACCAAATTTCAGCCATATAGCTCAAAACGTTTTTAAGTATCTTCATCACAGACAGAGACATATTTTTTCAAGAATGTGTTTTTCGAACTCAGGGAGGCCTAAAACGTGAAGTTTCGTCACAATCTGGAGTTCGAATTTTTTGACGACTACTATACTTTTTTTATACTACGTATACGAGAAAGTAATAAAATAGAAATTTACCTAAAATAAATCATTAACATGTTAAAAATGTGCTGAAATGTGAAACTAAAATGGTCATATTATTAGAAGAGAAGCCTCATAATGCACATTGCTTAGGGGCACAAAATACTTAAATCCACCACAGATGTCTTCTAATATATTGTCGTTGAATTACCCTTCAAGAAGCTGTCCTGGATATTTGTGTACTCTTATTGTTCTGTCACTAAACCAATTAAGACTTTTAAAAGTGAATAAGAGCTTTTTAAAAAATCAATATTATGCTCGTTTTATATTAAAAAATTTGAAATGGCTTTCTCTGCACTTACAAGTAATTTTCTATAAATTCTAAGCTAAAATCTTTTATACATTTTTTTGGTCTTATTTAGACTCAAAGTTGGGACAGAGATCTGGATATTCTGAGGTTGATCCACCCGTGTAGATCTTAAAATTAAAAAGATAGCTATCAACTCATCAAGGTTCACATATAGAAATCAAATTGATAAAACGTTGACCTAGTGGTAAAAACTGTAATGAGAAAAGAAGAGTAGGTCGACATTAAAAATCTTTGAACAAATAACGGATATCAGATAACCTTCACTTTTTCTACTGTCAAAAAGAAAGTGCAGGAAACTTTCCTTTTTTGTTGTAAAAAAAAAAGAAAGCCGGTCTGAAGTATGAAACTTTTTAATTGTCCCATTCATCTACCTGAAGAAGACACCGCGGCCAGATCCTTCTTTTTTAATTAGAAATTGTGAAATTGGGCTTGTGGGTCAGCAAACGAAAGGAAAATGCTGTAAATAGTTCTCCCACACCTAAAGTTAAGCACGAAATAAAATTGGGAACCTATTTTTTACCACATACAAAAAACACACACACAATGAAACTCCGCAAGACAAAAAGAAAATGCATGCATTGTCTGGCATTTTTAAAAAATTAAAAGCGAAAACACGTATGCATGCGAGTGTAAATGCAAATAAAAATGTAAGTGAATACTAAAGAAGATATAATAACAAAAATATAAGTCTCTATTAAAAAGTAAATAAATGCGTGTATACATACAATCGAGAAAAAAAAAATGAAGAACACTAATCCATGACCGAGAAATTCATAAGAGCGGAACGAATAGAGGAATCCTCGTCCCTGGGGGCATTCTGGACTTGCAACAATGGTTGCAGACAAAGATGAGGTGGCAACAAAAGAGAGAATTCCATTGTAAGGGGGGAGGGATTCGCTCGTGTTTTGTCTACGGTGAGATTCAAATATTAGCGTGCCGCCTAAATAAAGCCCACCTGTTCGATCCACTCTCACTCTGAACAATAGAAAAAGGAACGGAAAAAGTGCGGAAGGTATTATAGAATGCGTGCTGTAAATCGTTTGGTAAAATGTTTTTAATCCATTTTCGAACATAGATGTGTATCGCAATGCGGGAAGTTGGAGGTGTGCTTGTGGGAGTAGATCTAAAAGAGTATTAGAGCACATTTTTAAATGTGGAATGTAAAGAGATTATTCACTTTTATTTTAAAACAAATAAGACATACAAAAGATATTTATTACGAAATTCTGTACTAACCACTCGAGGATGTACAAACTTCATCTCTTCGCACTAAACAAGTGGCCGCGTTGGTCTGGTGGTAAGATCTCGGCTTCGGAAACGGAGGGGTTAAGTTTGAGACCCGATTCCGCCGAAGAACCGTGGTATGAGCGGGTATAGTGCCCTCTAAATTCGTCGGGGGCAAACGTCCTCCCACTGGTGTGGTCCTCATCTGACTGCGCCGACGAAAAAATTACGAGGCCAGTCCTAAAATAGCCCGAGTATTGCTTTAAAACGGGACGTTAATATAACTAAATTAAACCCATTAATTAGAGAATAGAAAGTTGATTATTACTACATAATTAAGTAGTAAATTTGATGTTTTTGTTCAAATGAACACAAAAATCTTCTCTATTTGTTTTGTTTTGTTTTTTAATATTTGTTCCGAAGAGCTCTTTATTCTACTTATTGAGTTGATTAGCCTCAATCAGTACTTGATAAAAGAGAGAATTTCTTTAAAAACGTTTCATTCTTCTCTTCATTAAAACAGTTCACTTCTATTTTGGAAACTGCAGTATTTATGCAATTGCGAATGATATATATATAATACCAACTTTTTTTTTGATAAGGTGTATAAAAGGAAATGAAAATTAAAACGACCAACCTATATACTTGATCCAAACTAACGCAATCTCCATTCATCTTACATTGCTCTTTTTTTGCCATTTCACATTGTATAATTCGATACAGTATTATTGTTTTCACTATCAAACTTTTCCCTAAATTTACTTAGCACAGTTTTTATTCAGTTCACATTCGCTAATTTGAGGAATTCTAACATAATCAATACTTAAAGATCAGTGTTCCCTTTTTAATGGTATAATCGCATTTGTGGTTCAATGAATCGTGTGGAAAAATGTTTTATTTGATGCTTCCTACCATGACTTAAAACTCTCACCCATTTTTTAAAAAAATATTTCGTGCAATTATGAAAAGTACAACAAATCTAATCATGCAACAGTGAAATAGCTGAGGTAATAAGTCATGATTCCATTTAGACAGAACCAGTAACAATTCTTTTATTCATTACTTAATTAATTTATAATTTATTTTATTTTATTTTTTGGTATTGAACATTTAGGCGTAGGTCATTCATTGTGGATGGATCGACTCAGCTGAAAATATCAAAATATTTGAATTCTACATTAAAATCGTTTGGCTATCGTTCTCATATAAACTGACTAATGATGAATTCCCTTGTTCCTTTTGTTTTAAGGGCAACTTATAAGATATCATTTACCAAAATAAATCCGACAGAAAAAATTCAGACAATTGCCTACTTTCTAATTTGATATAAAACATTATCCAGAGATCCAATGCTTGTATCGAAGAAAATCGAAACAATTTGCTCTATAAGTTTAAATAAATGATTTCCAAATGAAATATTTTATTAAGTATAAAACTCAACATAAATATTTAAAAACCAGAGGCAGTGATCTCCCAAAAATATTCTTGCATACTCTCAAATAAAGATGTTATTCCAGTGAACACCATGCATGGCATTGGCTTTCTATAGTTACGAAATACTAAACTTTGGCTTGAATTTAGCATTTTTACAGAATCTATCGTGTGATTCTTGGCAAGTTATTTGGCGATTAATCTCTGATATGCGGTCAAAGGTATCCAAAAAATCAAATTTGGGTTTCAGACACGTTCTTCTCAACCAATTGGAACAAAACAAAAATATTGACACAGAACTACAGTTTTATTCTCAAAATTCCATACCAAATTTGATATATTTAATTCGCTGCGTTTTTGAGTTATCGTTCTTACATGTTTCTGAAAGTACGGCTGGACAGACAATCAACCCCTGGTTGGATTTCGCTCAAAATTGGGTAGGCGTCTATGCTAAAAACATTAAATTAATGCACCATTAAATCGATGTACCATATTTTATCTATCTAGCTCTCTTCGTTTTATAGTTATCGTGCTAACTTATATTCGAACAGCCGGGCGAACAGAATCCCTTTAAACGGATTTTGCTCACAATTTGATAGAAACCTACAAATTTGGTTCTCACGAAATTTCCTCCTTCTAGTTCAAAGCTTTTGGAGTTATCTTTGTCACAGACAGAGAGACAGACATTTTCCAGAAATGTATTTATCGAACTCAGGGATGTCTAAAATATGAAGATTTGTCAAAATCTCGCGTTCGAAATTTTTGATGATTACTATGCTTTCTCTATACTTCGTATACGAGAAAATACAAATTGAAAAAAGTTATTTTCTGCCTAAATGATACACGAGTCGCGACTTATCCGACATAAAATCATAAAATTCGTTTGTAAGAGCAAATAGGTTATTAGATTCTACAAATCTAAATTATTGAAATAACAAAAATAATATTTCTTGAGGGCAAATGTATCTCACTAATTCGTTCCACTTCAGAGGATAAACCTAATCTAATGAAAGACTAAAGAAAAGAAAGACAGAGACATCAAAGATTGCCATTTTAAAATGTGTTCAAGATGGTAATCTTGTTCAAGAAAGTGTGAGATGTAAGCAATTCACAGCTGAGAGGAAACCCTCCCAGCTCCGAGCTCTGATCAGTATTCAACTCCAGCATGGGAATTCTCGGAAAGCTGGCTAATCAATGAGGACAAAGCAAATGTTGCTGATAACGAGAGCCCTATTTCGAACACAGCGAATGGATTACTTCTTTAAAGGGAAATCGCACGCTGTCTGGCAGAGACGATGTCTTCTTGTTCGATGCTTCTGATTGCGACTGTCTGAACGATTTAATGAGGATGTCTGTGTAATTACCGGAGGTATGATGAACTCACGTGATTGTATCGACTGACCTTGAATTTTATCAAGCAACAAAATGACGTTGAATAGATTTATGAGAGTAGTTAATTGAGTGAATATTAAATTGAAATTAATATGATTGTGGTATGCCATATATTTACCAAACTGGTTTTACTATTTGCCACATTCTAAACCCAATAGTTCTTATTTAAAATAGGTGAAATTATTCGATTGGGAAAGTGAATATTTAATTGGAAATCACTATCAGAAATACAATAAGCTCTGATTTCTTTTTTAATACCGTGTTAACCGTCCGCCTTTTACTAAAGATCAGAAATACAATCATTATATTTCTAAGTTAAGAGTTTCATAATGATTGATGCAACAGTATTAATTTTCGAAGAAATCAGCAACAAAAACGTCAACACTCTTGGTCAGAAATAGTGTATGTCTATATTCACCTTATTTTCGTCCAAAAATTAACTAAATCCTTATACCTGAAGAAAAAACGACCTCTAATGCATGTGGTATCCTGTACGATGCACACTGTTTTTGCAAAGAGCCTTTACAGCAAATGAACAACTCCACTCCAAAAAATATCGTCATAAAATAACAAATAGTAATGTTCTGTTTTATAGAGAGGACCACTGTGACGTTCTTTTGCATTATATAACGATTTTTCTCGGATAGAAAAATTGCTAATTGTTCTGGAGAACTCTTAATATGATAAAAAGGAATGCAAGAAGGAGGAGGTATATACAACATTCCAGACAGTACAATTCAATCCTTAACATGTATAACCTTTATTTTTTGAACAGAACTTCTTCAGACAATAGAAATTCGAAATCAATAAATCACATACTATTACAAAGACAAAACGCAAAGGTTTAACAAGAGATAAATTAAATAAACCGAATGAAATTATAATTGGATCTACATAATATTTATCTGTCTTCCTTAGAATATGTTCCAACTCATCTTTAGAAATTAAAATATTAAGAATATAGTATTATACCTGCAGTCTTTCGCATTCGGCCTTTAGCTGGATGTTTGCAGAAGTGAGCTCCTTGTTCTTAGCCTCTGCATGCGATAGCTGAGCTTCCAGTTCGGTTTCTAAATCCCGACTGCCCTCCTGGAATTCTTCCAATTCCTGCTGGACATCGCTGAACCTGAAAATCCAGAAGAAAAATCATAAGATTTGCTGCAGTAAGAAGAACTCTATACTGGTCAAGAGAATTCCTTTGGGTTTGTATTTTTATTTGTGGCACATTATGCCTTCATAGGACCCTGAACAATTTTTTTCTGAAAACATTGAATATCAACATTGCTTTTATTTGAAGCTGGGGTGCCTTCAGTTCTATCAAAATATATCAGAAAACAAGAATAATGTTTTTAAGAAAAAGTCTGTAAAATTTTAGTACCCGTCGAAAGACCAATTTTATTCACATTTGGTCCAAACTTTGATAAGTGTCTACATAATAGGCATTAAATCTGTATAATAAATTTTATCCATCTGGCTCTTTTCGTTTTGTAGTTGTCGTGTTAAATTATATTCGAACAGCCGGACAGAGCGATTTCTTCTGAACGTATTTTGCTCAAAATCTGATAGATTTCTACAAATTCAATAATCACAAAAAAACGTACTGCATTTCAATGATTTGAGATCATTACGTTTCTATTGCCTTTATGTGCATGCAAAGGAATCGGTCAACGAACAATCGATTGTTTGACGGATTTCATACAAAATTTGATAAATGTTTATAATGCTAATCCTTTTTTCTAAATTTTATCTATTTAGCTCTTTCCATGTTGTAATTAACGAGTTCACTACTCGAACGGACAGATTTTCTCTTACTAGATTTCGTTCAAAATTCGACAGAAACTTACAAATTTACAAATTGGTAGTAATTCCATATGCAAAATTTCAGCCGTTTGGTTCAAAGCAATATTGACAGACTTTCTTTGTCACAGACAAACAGATATAATATCAAAAATGCGTTTTTCGGACTAGAGAGGTCTGAAGCGAGGAGATTTGTTAAAATCTCACGTTCGAATTTTTTGACGATTACAATTTTAATAAACGGAAAAAGTTAAAAAGGGGAAACTGCGTTTTAATAGATTTTTTAAAAATATCTTTTAAATCAAAATTTTTTTCTCCATTTTGGACTTTTAAAAAATTGAAAACACTGAAACTTAGCTCAGCAAGGACTTTTGTAATCTTATTAATTGTTTTCCACAAAAATTTCAACTTTCTTTATATGTGATCCCCCCCCCCCCTTTTCGAAGGGAAACAATGTCCGCGCCCACATAATTTTCAAAAAATGTTGCTATGCTCTAGGAGTTTGAAACCAGAAGATTAATTGGTGGTAACTGCGTTCCAAACCAATTAAAAGCATCTATTAATTAATATATTTAACCCTTATTTTTTATAGCATAAGTAGAAGTATTTGATATAAGAAACTATGCCAAAATCTTTTCGAGTTATCAAAACTTTTTTCCCTGGCCCCACCTGAGGGTGAGATCACAGTTTTAATAAAACCTTCTTTGCACTGTCTGCCAGGAAATCAAGAATCATAACGTCAGAAATTTAAAATAACCAAAAAACTTGGAAATTTTCACAGAACCGTACCATGTTTTCGCACTGAAAAATACATGAAGGATAGAAATAAAATTATGAGTACACAATTTTCAGCATGCATATAAAGAGAGAGCTTCTATTGGAGTTCATTTAGAAGTAAAATGTGACATCAAAAGACAAACATTACGCAAATAAAAAGGTTTGACGTTTACAGAACTTATGTATGAATGACTGTAATGTTTACCAAGTAACTACGTCAAATGCACGCCACCTGCTTATAAATAAAAATCCCGGGCACGTTGTGCATGCCAAACCTCCGCACTAAAAATAGTGGACAAGGGCACTGTTCTTTGTAAATGCATCGGCCATCGACGCATGAATGACCAGTGAGTCACTGCAGTATACATAATACAATAACTTATTTAAAATCAGGCTAAATTTCGTAAACAATGGATATTCTTATTAAACAATACAGAGATTTTTACGGCAAATTAAAACTAATAGCACGAAATTGCGATGAAATCATTGCTTATTGTTTCTATTCTTTTATTACAACGTTAAATAGCATTTTTTTAACGGTAATCCTACAAATCACTGGACCTTGTGATTTTATGACTCTCAATATTTATATAGATACAATTGAATTTTATTTTTATTTTTAAAAAATTCCATCTAGTTAATTATTGTTCCTTTTTAAATGAGTATTTAAAAAATCAAAATCATGAGTGGCTTGTGATAAGATTGGACGAAATTTCCATAAATTTATTTTGAGAATTGATAATGATTTAAAAAGTTAAAAAATTAATGATTTGTATTGATATGATACCATAATGTCATATAATAAAACTCACTATACAGGGTGATTCAACACTTATCGTTCAAATTGAGTCAAGAGGTAGGGAATGCGTCAGGAAACCCATTTCACATCGGAAAATATGCCCGCAAAAGGTTATCTGTATGGACAAAATAAACATGTGAAGTGAACACAAGGCAATCACTACAGTTAAAAGGTAACGAATGTAACTTTTATTCCAACAAGGTAAAGTACAAGTTCACAGTAGGTAATCAAAGATATCCACGGAGGGATAAATCAGGTGACCTGGATGGCCAAACAATCGGTCTACCTCTGCCGATCCATTGAGCTCCAAATGTTCAGTTCAAGAAAGCACGCGCAACAATTGTGCTACGGTTTGGAGCTCCATCATGGTGATACCACATACCTCGGCTCATATGTACGCAGGCATTGTCCGTGATATGCCAGCCGATTTTCAAAATGTACCGTGGTCAATGCAACGGCGCTGTAAATTCCGTGTTCGTGTAAATTGTCGCAATATTGAGCACCTATTGTGCAGCACCTACTGGTAACGAATGTACTTTACCTTGTTGGAATAAAAACCACATTCGTTACCATTTAACTATACTGTTTCCTTGTGTTCACTTTCCTTGTCCATTTTGTCCATGCAGCTGAAGTTTGGGGGCATATTTTCCTATGTGAAGTTTTTCTGAGATATTCCCTACCTTCCCACGAAATTTGGACGATAAGTTTTGAATCACTTTGTATATGCCTTCGAATATCTAAATAAATATTATTACATGCTCTCCCTCTTGGGAAACTCTCCATGAGCTTCAAAATTTAGATTCATCCAGTAAAATTAGACTCAAAATTTCTAAAAATCTTCCAATATCATAAATACGTGTTGGTTATTCAAAATATACCCTACTTTTTTATTTCTCCTTCCAACGGAATAAAAAAAAAGAAACCCTTCCTATAAAATTAGAATAAAAGAGCTCGGTCTAAAACAAGATGGATCTGAAAATAAAAATTTTTTCTCAATAATTACCTCTATAAATCAAACCTCACAATGTAACGATACAAACTGTAGTTGTCAAAAACAGATATAAATTCACAAATGTTAACCATCACCAAAAACTAGTTTTCACCTCAATTCTGTTACTAAATCGATTTTAAATTACATGATAATTAAAACAGCAGCAAGCATGATTACAGAGTGAAATCTTCCTCGTCTGTCAACAACTTGTAGTACTAACAAAAACAGATTCATCAACTTCATTTCAACTTTGAATAAAAACCTTGTTTTAAAAAAAAACACACACAGAGCTTCTTCGTGCCTGTTTGTTTTATGACCCACATGGCCAGTTGTTCTCATGAGTTCAAAAATCACCTGCCCCTAGAAGGCTGGGAGTGGTTTTTCTCAACCACTTCTTTTTCCCGCGCTTTGGGCAGCATGCATTATGCGGGTGTAACAACCTTTTCCTGGGAAATTAGAATAGATCATCGATCAATGACTCCAGAAAAGTCAGCCAAGAAAATGAGCAAATTGATCAGTCTCATTTTAAATTCATCCCCGAGTGGGTCAATCAAATTAAGAGCAGAAGAAGAATTCAGATTTTCTTTCACACATGCTATTTTTAAAATTAGAACATTAGGGGTGTAAACCACTAGAGAGTTTTATATGCAGATAAGTTTGGTTGGTGGTTTTAAAGATAATATTGATTAATGAGCATTGATAAGAAACTGATTCGACACTATTTCAGTGAATACTTATGTCATCTAATGCATAAAAATGAATTTTTTGTTTGTTCGTATCTTATGCGCTGCCGTACCGTTCAGCCGAATTGTGATAAAAATATTGTCTACCCTAAAGCACTTGAATAATGAAGTAAAAAAGAAAATAGAAGAAATATTATTTATACTTCTTTATGATCATCCAATTCCAATGAACGTATTCATTGTCGACAAGAAAATAAATATCATACTTTCTATCATTCCAAACTAAACAAGAAAGTTAGTTCAAATTTCAAACGATATTTCCAAAATTATTTCTTCTGCGGCAGCAATGCGCCGGGTACCAGCTAGTGTAAAATAAATTTTTTAAAAAGAATATTTCTAAATGCAATTTCAACCAGAACATTCAAACTTTAAGCTAAAAAATGTAATAATATATGTTATTTTTTCACCATTTCTTTATTTCCCCAGTAATATATTGTACAATATCATCAAAATATAGTACATTTTGTAACTACATGTTTTTTTCCACATTTATATAATTTTAAACATAATTTATTCCACGACAGAAACATAAAGGGACATGGTCTTACATGATTAGAAGGATTTAAGAACACATGTTCTTAGATGATTAGAAGGATGTAAGAACATGTTCGCCAATTAACCTGCTTCATTGAAAAGCCATTTTTAGAACATCTCATTCTTTTCCTTAAATAATAATAAAATTTCATATTAATATTTTTTTTAAAAAAAATGAATATTTCATGTTTAATTTCGTAAAATTAACATGAAATATTAACATGAGACGAATCTTAAAATAAAATTTATCTAGTGTAACAAATAAAAGAGTATTTTTTTAAGACACTGAAATTATACCTAATATAGTAATTCGTTGTCAGAGAATCGTACTATGATTTTCGTATAATGATCTAGAGGCAGAATCTTTTCTTCAGAATCGGAAAAAAATACAGGTTTCAGATTAGATTTCATCAAAAAAATGAAGAATTTATAAATATGGTACTCTTCAAATCAAACACTAAAAGTTAAATATCCAACTGCAGTGTAACTAAAAGTACTGAAATTGTCATGCCGATATAGGTGCCGGCTTTTTGTTACTGTTGTTGTTTTACCACTATTTAAAATCCAGAGACACTTCAGAATAGCTTTTGCACATTTTTAAAACGGCACAATTCTTTGAAAAACGCAATTAATAAAGTTTAACCAAAGAAAATGTATACCTTTTAATTGATTTGCACACATGAAACATAACCTTTTGTATCAGACATTGTTTTGAACTGAGGGAAGTAAATTCGATTAATTTCACACGAAAAAAAATGTTTAATATCAAATTCGCTGTTTTGATAACAATTTTAATAATAAGGAGAAAGAAAGTCAAATCGCGATCCTATGAAATGTATAAAAATAAACATTTTTCCAGCTTCTTGCCCATACATTTAAGGAAAGTAATTTACAGAAAATTAATTCCGATAATTTGAATAATCAAAATATTTTTATAATATCTATTTCCAACGCTGAATTTTTCCACTATCCCTTCCCATTCTTATTTTCATAAGGCTTTTCTGCAGTGAATGAATAAACGGATCTTGCATATCAATGAACGCGTTCCTCCAGTCACCGTATGTGACCATCGCAACGACCGGGTTTAACGTACTCGGTTCTTCGATGTATGCAAATAGTGACAAGTCCCACAACAAGATTCCCCGGTTCACAATTAGATCGATCTTCCGTTAAGATACCAGAGTGAAATTCCGGTTTCACATACCGAGAGACGATTGCTAAGGAAAATAAAAAAAATCGCCAACCCACGCCATCAAGATGGTATGGGGAGATAAATGACACACACGGAAAAAGAGCAAGACACCGCTGTTATGAAGAAAGTAATGGAATCTGCTCGTGCACTTTTTCGGCCACTTCCGGCTTCACTGAATGAATGCAAATGAGTGAAATAACCTTAAATTGACAGATATTTTTGAGTTTGACAACATAATCACGAAATAGTGTGATTTTTGTAGACGTGTCTGGTATATTTACGGCTAGAATGTTATTGAATAGAGTAATCATTTTCGTTTCGATATAGAATATGATTTAAGACAAAAGGCATGTTTTGAACTCAAATGCTCGAGTAGATGAAAATAGAACCTATCAAGACAGATATATTTATCGATATCAGCATCTGGAATTCAATAATGCTCTTCTAAGTTCCTATTTATTTCTATCACTAAGTTCCTCAACAAGAATAATACTTAATTTCTTATTTTTCGTTTATTCCTTGTACAGTATTTTTAGGATTTAAGATCGACGTTTTAAATGTTCATGCAAACATGTTATTTTCTAATCTGAAAAAAAAAAAAAAAAAAAACTGATTTTGTAAAGCAGCATATAGTGCAGGATTTTGTTTAGTTACATTAACGACCCATTTTAAAGCAGTACTAAGGCTACTTTGGGACGGACATGGTAATTTCGAACCGCGGTAAGATGACAAGGACAACATCTGCGCTGGTACTCCTCTCTCCAAACTTCCACACCACAGAAGCTGGAGGACGTTTGGCCAGACGGATTTAACGTGCACTAGATCCGCTTACACGGCGGTTGTTCGGTGGAATCTGATCTCGAACCTGAACACCTCAGGTTCCGAAGTCGAAACTCTACCATCAGACCACCGCAGCCCATTTGTGCAGCCTTTTTAACTTTTATATCAACTGCGGAACCCTTAGATAACGATTGCGAAAATTTCTGAATCTTCATTGTAATAAATTTCTATGCACACAGATCTAAGTGACTAATTGAAAATTAATCAGACCTTAGATCTGACCCTAATAAAACCAAATAAAATTTTTCTATTTAAATAATAAATATATAGTAAATACAGAAAATGTTACTACTTCTTTTCAGAGAAAATAATAAATCCGTTGATATAATAAACTAAAACTCAGAAAACTAATAATGTGCAAGAATTTAATTTATGAATTATTTAATTATTACACTTTTATAGCGTGTGTCAATTATAGACTTTCGAAAATTAGATTACAATTTCCATTGTAAAATTCCAAATTGCTATATTCTGTATTTGCAATAAAAATAATAAGCAATATTTTTCAATGTTTGTTTAAATAATTTTATTAGGAATTTTTAATTATTCTTCGTAATAAATTCAAAAAATTATTAAATGTTTATCTGCAAATCTAGCAGAGTTTTTTTTTTTTTTTTTTTTTTTTACAATATAAATTTAAATTAATTTTACAGACGGATAGAAAGAAGCAAATCAATGACCAAAAAGCATTCAATTTACGACTAGAATATAACATAAATTTCCGGTCATTAAATACTATTGTTCTGTAATCGAGACACAAAAAACGATACCATTTGTTTCAATGAACAGATAAACATATCATAAATCAGTCACAATAATTTCTGTTATCCAAAAGCGTAAGAAACCGCTATTGTAAGAATTCGCTTTTTAAAGCTCACTAAACAAAAGAAGAAACTAAATAGCCATAATCAGTCGGCATGACAACATATCAAAGAGAAAACGGGGCCGTTTTTAAGAGGGTAAGTGTAGAGAATTTTGCAATACAAGAATCATTTATTGTCACATAAATATATGTTGCTCTAAATATTTTTAAAATAAGAAAATAGAAAACTAGATTTAAAAACTGATTTTGCACTAGTATAACCCCCCCCTTCCTTTTTTTTTTCCCTCGGTCAGTTTTAGTCATTTTTACTTTCTAGTATACGTAGTATAAAAAAAGAAAGTAAATAATAAAAAGTATAAAAAAATTTCAACTCGTGATATTGACGAATCTCTACGTTTTAAACGTCACTAAGTTAAAAAAAAAAATTACAAAATGTCCATCTGTCTGTCTGTCTGTGACAAAGATAACTAAAAACAATTTGAGCTACACAGTTGAAATTTAGTATACGGTCTTTGCACCAATTTTTTCAGATTTCTGTTAAATTTTTGAGTAAAATCTGTTCAGAAAAAATACGTCTACCTGGCTATTCGAATACAAGTTAACACGATCACTACAAAATATAAAGGGCTAGATAGATAAAATTTGGTGCACAGATTTAACATCTAAAATTTAGGCTTCATATTTTGAGCTAAATTCAACAAGCTGTTGACCGTCTGTCGGTCTGTACTTTCAGAAACAAGTAAAAAAGATAATTCAAACGCAGTGACTTAAATATACCAAATTAGGTAAGGGAGTTTGCTAATACAAGTGCAGTTTTCTGGCAAATTTTTGTTTCAATCAGTTGGAAGAAACATGTATAAAACACTAAATTTTTGTATACTATTAGCTGTATGTCAAAGATTAATTGCCAAATAACTCGCCGAAGATTGCACTATAGTTTCTGTAAAAGTACTAAATCTACGCCAAAAGTTAATATTTCGTAACTAATGTACATTAATGCCAAGTAAGGCGTTCTCTGGCATGACAAGTTTATTAAAGAGTATGCGAGAAAGTTTTAGAGAGACTACTCCAGCTAGTTAATCATCATTTTTAATGGAAAAACAAAATAACAGAAATATACGATGATACATGAAACGAAATCAACCAGAAAAAAGCTTTTTGTCTTTGTATTTCAAAATATAAAACATAGATATAAAGAAAAATTGAATACTTTATGCAAATTCTAAATATAAAACAAAAAAATTCTAATTATGAAACATTCAATTACATATATTTGAGTATTAAGAAGCGGGAATATTCCCCTTTCGACTTTTTCACATATTTTGAAAACATGGCGTCTTTTAATTTAGTACTATCGTGAATTAAAGAGAACTGAACATGCATTTTGGTCGTCTTTTTCAGATAGATTCGGTTCAAAATAGTAAAGGTCTACAGTTACAATGTCAAAATCGCAAGCAATTTTTTTATTATTATTTATTGCGCTGTTGAATTATTGTGTCCACATGCTAATGGATTGACAGATGGATTTCACCTAAAATTTTATTAAAAAATTAATAACATTTTGGTAAAAACGACCACATAAAAAAATTCATTCATCCGGATCTTCTAGATTTATCGTGTTTACAGATGACGGATAGTCCATTGTGTGACTAGGCATTGTCCAGTCCGTACGCCCATTGTGGGAATAAACAACTCTTTTAACTTTATAATGAATTCAAAGAAAACAGTTGGGGCAGTTTATAAACCCTTTTATCTTCCTCCATCAAAATTTATCCTTTCACTTCCCTGACTTCTTCTTTAGCACCAGATTTCCCTGGTCAAAAAATAAACATGTAGTCAAAATACCTATAAAAAATAATAATAAACTGACCAGTTTCTTTCTTTCCCAAATCCTTTCACAGTCAACCGTGAGACAGAACAAAATGATTCTCGCGTGTCCAACAGGATTGAGGGTAATAATAGCTCGAATAAGATCGAAAGGACATCAGCAAGGAAGCGAGCGGACAACAACAGAGAAGAAACGGCGGTCTCATTTTCATAATTGTCTTCACGTTGTTTCGTCTCTGCAATCCAATTGAGAAGAGGTGCTAATTAAATGGTGCCTTGTTCACGCGATGCTGTTCTCCAGAGTTGAGGGACATTGAACCAGCCTCGAGGCACTTTGTAGTAAGCCAAAAGGTCAGGCAACTTCTGGCTCATCGTGAGTTCCAGCCGTCAACGAGATTCTTTTGCATTTCAGATACATAAATAGCCTCTCGATTCTTATTTGTATAGGTATAGTATTCTTATTTGTAATATACAATGTGTATTTGAAAAGATAATCGATAAATGAATTCACATTCGCCCACATGTGTCACGATTCGGGTAACAAATATTATTTTTAAAGAATATATCAAATGTCTGACAGGTGAGTATTCGAATATAGTGTACAACTTGTTGCGACATAAATTAAAAATATTTAATAATTATAAATATTTCATTTAAAAGTAACTCGCAAGCAGTTTAATAATTATAAATATTATTTTGTAAATAGTTGTTAATTCAGATTGGCAACAGTGATATGTTATTGAATTTTTGAATTTGTTGTTTCAAAAGATATTAGAGTTTGAATAAAAATAAATTGATTTTAATTTGTTTGCTATTGTTTCTAATGGCACTTATCATAGACAAGCCCGCTGACGAAGTCAGCGAATTTAAGCCGAGAGAACGTCTCTTGTTATTCAGTAGAGCCAAGAGTATGTTTTAGCTACTCAAGCATCCCAACCCTTTTTACGGGGCAAATTTCATTATGCATTTCATTCACAGATCGTAATTTAGACGTGAATCAGAGAACGATCACCCCTGATCCAGTACACCCAGTGGTATTACTCTCGATATGGATGTCTTTGTGACCACGACAGATTTATATGTGCAACAACCACCACACACACGGAGAGTCTTCGGCCAGCCGGGTTCGTACTCGCAACTGACAGCGCCTTACCAACCACGCTACAGAATGTAGCGTGTAACACTTCTATATTAGAAATATAATATAGTAATATGTCAAAAATAACGGATCTTATTTGTATAGCACCAAGTAATAAGATTAATAGTATCGATATTTCTAAGGAAGTGCACGCTTGCTTATATTACATCCATACAAAATATTCCCTTGGCATGTTTTTTCCAATTAAAAAAAACAATGAAAGTCTGATTACAAAAAAAAGGCAATATAAGACTTTTAAATCTTTTAAATACCTCTGGTTTAATATTTTTAGACATATTAGAATCAAACGTTAAGTCTGGCGCTGTACGGTCAAAGAGAGCTCTTTCGTCAAGGAACCATAAAAAAAAGTCACACCACTCACTTTAAAATATTCTGAACAAATATATTTTGTCATTCACCCGATATTTAGACAATACCAAACGTGTTTATAGATATATTCAGATCTAATGTTTTCTTTTAATGTACGACTGACACGAATTGACAATAAAAGACAAATTACAGTGTATGACAGTCACCTGTAAAACATTGTGAGGACGTATGAATGAATTAGTCCAATAAACCATCAACAAAGCTAATCCCCAATAACTGCCTGCAACACAATAGTTGGCATAAGGTGATAAACTCACTCAAAGAGAATTTAATCATAAAAAGTAAAGACTGTGAGTGTGGGTCTGTAAAGGTCTTTAATCCATCGAGAGAGTGGAATGGGTCTTTGGCACGCCAAGGATGGGCGGGGCAGTTCCATTGTCTCAGACGATCGTGATTTTTCTATCACATTTAATACTTCCGAGGGAAAGTCTTCTCGGAGATTTCATTTTTGTTCCAAGTCAATCACCGAAGGACAGGTCCTTCCTGATGACAGCGGATTAAGAAAACACACTTTTCCTTTCAAAGGAATTGAACTCGGTCATTTCCTTCCTTAAAGGACAGTCGAGAAGGAATTGATTGATAGCAATCAGATTTTAATTGATTTTTTTTATTACTCTTGAATCAAATGAGGAATCTATCAAAAGAATCGAAAATGATTTCGAATGATCTGTTTTTTACTTCTTTAATGGATCGATTTGTTTCCTGTTGGAATTCTTCCACGACAGGGATCGATTTTTTTTCAAAATGTACTTTCCGTAATTAATCACGCATCTTGTAAAAAAAGTAACTGCATCCTTAATTGAGTCATTTAAATTTCAAACTTTTAATAGGTATTGTCAGTATAAAAGGATTTTTCCCCTTCTTTATCGAAGGTATTTATTATCTGTGATCAGAAACAATGCGTTTTCGATTTCGATGACAAACGTTAAAGACTGCAAGTAAAGGACAATTAAAAAAAGAACTGATTAATTATAAATAACTTAATTTTCATTTAATTTCTTTCCTTAAATTAGCTATGGTACGAAAGCGAAAATAAAAAAATTCCTATCGGTAAATTTTTTTTTTTTTTTTTTTTTTTTTGGTCCATAGATAAAAGCAAAAGTAATAAACTTCTTCCGCATTTTTTAAAATTGAAAAGTATACAATTCATAGAAACTTTTCAAAGGTATGTTCAATGCTTGGGCTAAAAGATAGATAAAATTATGGATTGAAACCATTTTTCATTTTATCCAACTTCATAGGAATTGCAAACTTAATACAAAATTGCTTCTTTCAATAAGAAAATAATTCACCCAATTTGAGTCATCTTTCTATCTTGAACTCCCTACCACCATTTCAACCCTTTTTTAATCAGATGGCTCATTTACGAACTCGGTAGAGATTTTCTCCCTCCTTATCCTCACTCAACATTCAAAACAAATTAAATTTACTTAATTATCATGTCCATATGATGAAATAAGCAAAAGGGACCGTGATAGTAAAAACTGTACAAATATTTTCCCAAAATCGTATCATGGGAACTAATAATAGAAGGAACTTTACCTTAAAACAGTGTCTTGTGGTTAGAAAAATGTTCTCTGGCCCCTTCTCAAAGTATTCATTTCAGAACGTAGTGAAACGAATAAAGTTACAAAAATCAAGTATGAGAAACTGAGAGACAGTTCTTACTATAAATATTATTTAAATGCATTTGAAAACCAAATTTTCCTAAATGCTAGGGATCTTATAACAAATAATAATAATAATAATAATTTCTAAGTACTTTAATTGATTATACGTTTTTACAATTTTATAACTCATAATTTATTGCTTACAAGACATACATCATTATTTATCAGTATGCTATTAGATTTGCACTGATCTTAATTTTTTTAAAAAAATACGGATCCTTTAATGGTACGTCAAATGAAGAAAAAAAATTTTAATAAGGTAAAAAATAATTAATATTCAAACGTACTAAGTATCAAAAGCTGGGTAAAATTTAAAATTCAAATGTTTAACTATTTAAAAATAATTTACTGGACATTATTGTGTCAGTAATATGGTGTAAATATTTCTTAGAATTATTTCAAAAAAATTTTTTAAGCACTTTTTTACTTCATTTTAAATTGTTAGTAAATTCAGAAATTTCTGATGATAATATTCAATTGAAATAAATTTTTGCTAATCATAAATGTCCAAGATTTATTTAGAAAATAGACAAAAAAAATAAAGAAATAAAGAAGAAAAATAGCTAAATGAGGCGAGATTAGTTGTTCTTACAACTATAAAATATAAATTGCGATTGCGTTTTTTTTATCTAATATCAAGCAGCTAACTGTTCTATGACGTCAGTCTCGTACACCTGCAAGATACGGAATGAGTTCCAACATTAAATTAATCAGGAATTTTATATCTATGCCGGATTATCAAAATATAACTCCCTTATAATAAAATTACTTATGTTTAGTTATTTAATATTTTTTAATAATAAGATGATTTCCTTAATTATATCCGATCTTACAAAAAAACATGCAATTTTAAAATTCTCAGTATCTTGCACGATTCCATTTAATGTCTTCATTAAAGACAAAAGAATTTCACTGAATCAGAATATTTCGAAAACATAGTATTCAAATTCATTAAAAAGTAAACTAAATGATGTCAGATTTTTCAACAATCAAAAAAAAAAAATTACTGAACACCTAAAGCGAAAAAATAGGAAATTTCGTAGATAAACTAAACGATCATCGGAAGTAAGACTGGAAAGTCGTCCATTATACTCATTCGATAACAATTCGCAGGCCAAGGCCACGTTCACTTGCCAAGTTTTTTGAAAGGCATTATTGTATTGTGCCAAGTAATTGTGATGAAACAAAATACTTTTCCTGTAACCACAGTTTTGTTCTAACTTTTACGCAATTTTGTAGTAAAAATTGAAAATCAATGTTTCAGATGGAAAAGATATAAAAGCAAATAATTTAAAAATAAATAAGATATAATAAAAAGGTACATATTTAGAGTAAACCTGCTTTAGATGGTCCAACAATTTTTAATATTCCAGAATTATTCTAAAATATTTCACTTCATTAAAAACAAATAAATAAAGTATTTTAAATTATACGAAAAATTTCAGAAATTATAGTTTTATAATTTCTAAATCTAATTAGGAAAACAATAGCGTCGTTTTTATCATACGTTTGCTGTTGTTTTGATTAGATAGTTGGTGCGTTTAGAAATGTATCTATACTACTATTATAAATGTGAAAGTTTGGATGGATAGATGGATGGATGGATGGATGGATGTTTGTTAGTCAATCACGTCAGAACGACTGAACGAAATTAGATGAAATTTAGCACAGAGGTAGATTATAGTCTGGAATAGGACATAGGCTACTATTTTTTCCGGTTAATTGAGTGGTTAATTTTTTATTAATTAAAAACTAACTTTCTAGCCAAAAAATGAATAAGGCTTCAGTTTTTTTTTTTCCCACGCTAATTAGGTTAGGCTTAACGTGTTTTCGACCGAATATTTCAAACGATTATATTTATTTTCTTAGTGTTTGATGCATTTAAAATTAAACATTGTTGATTAATCGATCTTTCGGATTCATTTTGAAGTAATTTTAAACTAAAATAAAACATGAATTAAGGAAATTGAAAATTTCTAATTTGTATTGCGATACCCCAACTGGCGTGGAAAATTCACGCATTTGCGTTACGCCAACTGGCGTTGAAAATTCACGCATGCGCAGTGTGTTCTGATTGTTGACAACTGTGTTTTCATTTTAATTTAAAGTTTAAAAATTATGTGTATTATACTGTTGCAGCTATCTCAATCTCGATCGATAAATAAAATACACTTGACTTGATTTTAAACAAACTCGGACTTGATTTGCTGATTTCTTTTATTTCAGGTATACTATGTAAATAAATTGTTTTTAGATTAGTTGAATGCTTTTGTAATTAAATTGTATTTATATCTATATTACTATTATAAATGTGAAAGTTTGGATGGATGGATGAATGTTTGTTAGTCAATCACGCCAGAACGGCTGAACAGAATTGGATGAAATTTAGCTGAGAGATAGATTATAGTCTGGAATAGGACATAGGCTATTATTTATTTCGTTTAGTTGAGTGGTTAATTGTTTATTAATTAAAAACTAACTTTTTCACCAAAAATCGCCAAATAAGTAAAGCTTCAGGGTTTTTGTTTTTTTTCCCCACGCCAATGAGATTAGGCTTAACATGATTTTGACTATTATTTCAAACGATTCTGTTAATTTTCTTAGTGTTCTATACATTTAAAATTAAACATTGTTAATTAATCGATCTTTCGGATTCATTCTGAAGTCTTTTGAATTAAAATAAAACAGAATAAAGGAAATTAAAAATTTATAATCTATATTGGTTACCCCAACTGGCGCAGAAAATTCATACATTTGTGTTGCCCCAATTGGTGTTGAAAATTCACGCATGCGCAGGAGTAACAAAAGATAAAGCCATTGATGCTATAAATTCCAATCTATTTCCACGCATACGAAGTCGCGGGTAAAAGCTAGTCAACAATAAATTAAAAACTATGAAGCACTTTTCTTTTATTGTATTCCTTATTATATAACTATTCTTCAATTTTTCTTTATTATTAATTTGTATTTTTGAATAATAGAAATTAATCGAAAATCAAATCTATAACTTAGAAGTAAGCGAATAACAACGATTTAAAAGTTTGCGAAAGAATTGGAGAAAATAAGAACAAAACAGTTGTACTCCTTAAAATCCTGGAAAAAAGTAAATAATGACATAGAAATTTGTGCTTTCATTGCTTCCAGACTCTAAGCTTTGAAAATTGGTAATGAGTCTAATTACTCTATTTTCTCAAATGGAGCTCATAAAGGCTGTTGAAGATGAAAAAGCTATTGGATTTTAACTTTGTAACCTTAAATTCGTTTAATAATGTTCGTTATTTTAATAATTTATTCCTTATTTTAGTAAAATAAGCGAATTTTAGAATGTTGGATTAATATTTACGTTTATATTTATAGAGATAATAAGAAACAGTGCTTTTACTCCTAAATCCCAAATTTTCAGCTCAAAAGCATATACTCGGAATTACCTGCCATAGAAGAAAATACCTCTTAAATATACCTTTTTTAACACTGATTATTTTGAAATAAAAGTTAACTGGTTGGACAAAAAAGGATTATTCTCACTTCGCATCTAATGGCTACATTTAATGAATATTAACGATTGGTCAATGAAAATTCATTATTAAATTTGCTATTACAAAACTCCTTTAGGTGCACAGAATTCTTTTACTCTTCCCATGCAAAATCTAATTTGCTATGCTCTAAAAAGTCTGTACTAATCATTTGTAAGCAGTTGAAAAATGAAATGATTGAAATAAATTACTTGATTACAGACTTCCATTGCGGACCATCAAAGCAGATAGTTCAAATTAAATGGTGATTTATTTAAAGTCATTAAATAGGCAATTTGAAATGGGACAAACATATCATTAAATTAAAAAAAAACCCACAAATTCTTAAGTATAAAAAACATCAAAAAGGTTCGATTTCTTTTATGTTCATATTTTTTCTCTTCCAGCTGCAGATTTTCATGAAACAACAAAAGAAAATTATATCTTAGCCAGAGTTCAAGATTATTTACATATCTATTTCACTTTTCGGTATCTTTTGAATAAATTTTTTGAAGACAGCTCAGAAGTTTTTCAAAAGAGACTATTACCTCTGAATTCACATTCCACCAGTTGTGTTGTCTGCTTCCAGTGATGTTTTAGCATTCCTTCAGGCTCTAAATTGAAGAATCCATTACCTTTTATCGGACAACCTCAATTGCATGCTCAATTCTGATGGACGGTAAATTGGATTTTGCCTTAGCTTCTATTCCGATTGAATAAACCATGACTGTTGCTTCACAAATGGCCAACGATTGAAGAATGTCTTAGTGTTTTTATTGTGATTGCGATGACCCCATAATATTTGTCTTCGAAAGTGCTTATTGAAATTGCGAATGAAGAAAGAGAATTCGAAATAAATTACAGTTAGTTAGGCGCGCGCCTGAAGTAAACTATAAATAAATGAGGTTGATGATAGGATGAGGTTATATCAACAGTTGAAAAACCTTTCCCACAAAACAGATACCATTATTTTTATTTATATTTCTCAATTTCAATAAAACAGAATTTTTTTCTCTTTATTCAAATTTTGCCTCCTATATGTCTCACTATATTTTTTTTTATTAATGAAATGTAATAACGCAATTATATTCTTGAACATTATCTTAAAACATTGCTTAGAGTTTCTTAGTAGGGATTTTGATACAGTATTTGAAATTTTTAATACTTTTTCTCCAAAACTTTTTAAATTCAAACTTCAGTTAGTTAAATTCAATCTTTAATTAGTTAAAAAGTTAACTTTTTTTCTCAGAACAACATTTATAAAAATTAACTACTTGATTATGAAATTAAGACCAAAAAGAGAAGAAATAGAAAATTTTAGTATCAAAATCATTCTTTTAATTTTTAGGAAAAAACTAATACTCTTAAAAATAAAAAATGGCCTACAAATTCTGGCCCACTAAAACAATAGAAAATTTTCAGTTTTTTTTTCTGATTATTTTTTTATTGAAGAAATAAAACAATCAATTCAAATAGTGAAGCTCATATAACAAACATCATTCACTTGCCCTCAAGCATGTTCTACTTTATCTTATAATGCGGTGCTCTGATAGATATCAAATCCGTTTTCTTTCTGTAAGGTATAAATGTATCCCAAAATTAATTTAAGGCGATGCATTCGAAGTGCATTATTTTTTCAACCCGAACTGGTTCCTTTAGAATGAACTAAGTGAAAAAGCCTACATAACCAATATTCTGGATGTTGAAATTTACCTCATTCAAACAGTTCGATAAAAATGATTGAATATTTCAATTTATAAGAGTAATCCAGATTTTATCAATGAGGAGCCATTAGACTGGAATTAAAATTCCATAAATCATTTGGTATTACTTTAAAAAAATATTATATTCCTTTAGGAATAAATTCGAGGAATCCATTATCTTTGATAAGACAACCGGATTCGCATGCTTACTTCTAATGTATGACAAATTGGCCTTTTCAAAGATTTAAAAATAAATTGTTATTCTTATTATTTCTCCGTCAAGAATACAAAATATGCCTCAAAAAATATTTACTTAATCTCCAACAGACTCAGTGATTAAATTTGAAAATGAAAAAGAGGTTCTAAAATAAACTATAGTTACTCTGACGTGCGTCTTGAATAAGAATAAATGCTCTAATGACTAGATGAGGTTATGTCAACAGTTGAAGAACCTTTCCGGTAAATGATGCCCCGATTTTCCATCTTAATTTTCCGATTCGGGGAAATAGACTTTTTATGGAAATTGTCTTGATGTATTTTTATTAATAAAGGCAATTTTTATTAACGAAGGATACATGATGTTTATGGTTTTGTTAAACAATAATGCTATTATTATTTTTTATGCAGTTTATTGAAAATTCTCTTGTAATTTAATGTAAGAACTTGAAGTTAGCCCATCAAGTGTTTCCATCAAACAGTAAGAAAAAGAATAAAATTCTGTATCATAAAATATTTCTCATTCGGTCTTATCTCATGATACACAGTAAATATGTGCTAGTTATCATGATACTCGTCAAATTAATAAAATTATATGCAATAATGGCATGGATTAGAGTTATTTTAACGATATTTAAAGCGCATAACTCAGATAGTCAACAGGAAAAATTCCGCAGGACAGCGGAATTTGTCCTGTTGAAAAGTTATTGCATCAAAAATATTTTGCTTAATATAAATAATAGAATCAAGAACAATATAAAAGTGTAAGTGCATCAAAAATAATGTACTTAATCTAAATTACAGAAGTAGGATTGTATAAAAAAATCTATATTTTGTAATATTTTAGCAGCATAATTATTGACTTCAAATTACAACCATTGTTTAAAGCATTTTTCTAACAAGACGAACATATATATCTCTAAAGGTTCATAAATTAGCAATTGGGCCATGATTAGAAAGAATATTATGCTTTTCTTTTCAACAAAGTCGGGAAAATATTATGATCGTATTTTAAAATATAAATATCATGTACTAGAATCATCAATATTCTTAAACTAGATCGATAGATTTTCCGGATGTAAATTGCTAATTGTCTGATTTTAAACTTTTCTTTCAGTGTTTTTCAAGAATTTTGTTCAAGTGTTCTGGTTTTGTATTCTTATCGTTTGTATTCTTATTCTGCGACATTAAAATATGTCCTACAGATTTTCTTTTAAAACCACCACTCTTGGACTGCACCACTCCAGACCAAACAATGGTGATCTGTACTCACAGTTTAAGTCGGTCGGGAGTGACACCCCAAACCTTTTTCTTTGAGTCTTTCCAAACCAATACAAAAAACAAGGCAAAAAATAATTAAAAATTAAAACAGAAATACTAAAAAATAAGATAGAGTACTTCTAAATTTCACAGTTGCCTAGAAACGAATTGTCTATAAATTTTCTTCATTTCAAAATATTCTGTAGCTATTAAAATATTTATTAAATTATTTTTAAAAAATTATTAAACATTGAGAAGCCTTCATTACATGGAAATAAATTGACATCATTAAAAAAGTAAAATTTTAAATTTTAAAATGGTATAAAAATATTTCTTGTGGAATAATTTGCTCCAAAGTTACTGCAAAAAAAAATTCGAAATTTTTAAATAATTTTTGTACGTTCAAAAATGGCAGCATTCTTTAACTTGTTTTAATTTACAAGTGTGCAATTTTTTTTTATTTGTATCTAACTGTTTAAGAGGAAATGTGAAACGTATTTACATATATACATACATAATCTCAATGACTTTTATTTATATTAAGATAAAGTTATTCAGATAAGAAGAAAAAGTAAATCTAAAAGATATTAATGTTTTTTCTATGCATAGTGTTTAGGTGAATTCCATGGGAATGTATTAAAGAAGTAATCTTAGTAGTCAAGCAGAGCTTACTTCTATTAAAGGATCATCTAATCCTATCTAGATTCCTTTTGTAAAGAAAAAAAAACTTTTATTTGTGATCTTTCAAAGCAGCAACTTATATATTGATACATATTTATTTTACAAGCATTAATTAGATAATATAAATGTAAACAGCCGGCTAGCTCTTGTCCGATGTTTATTTCACTGTTCCACAACGCATCGTTGAATAACACGGTTTATTTGCCTTTACTTTTTAAAACTTGATTTGCTTTGAGAAAAAAATTCACAAACATCCTATTCTATCGAATTAATGGTGGCTAGAGGGACTTTTTCCATGTGCTTACTGACCACAATCACTGACCCTTGAAACGGTGCAAATTATCGTCGTGCGCAATGAAAAGAACTCTGCTTCAATGGAGCAAAAAGTGATAAATCTTGATAGACATCAAAGAAGAACGCCGTTATTCCATAGGGAACAAATGTATATGTGTGTGATGAGGGATAAACATCTTTAAGAAGTTTTCCCAATTTAATCTGGTTACTACATGGATTGATAGTTGATATCTTCAAAACAGTATCACTAGTTCTATGATGTATTGGTTGTTAAGCATCTGAAAAACAAAAGATATACGTTTTCGTTTGTGTAAGATGTATTTTTGGTCAACCAGATGGAAGAGTAGAATCTGATCATCGATTCCACAGAAGACTTATTTTCTTTAAAAAAATTTTTAAAGATTTCTGCCCATTTCCCACTTGATTCACCAAATTCTGTTCCATTTATTAAATTAAATGCTATCGTACGCTATACTCTGATCTCATGATTGCTCTTTCTTATGGCGCTTTGAATTCCAAAATTCAAATGGCGTAGCAGCGTATTCCGCAAACATTACATGAGAATGAATTTATTCTATCTTGAAAAAAAATCAAATAATCTGAAAATATTCATTTTTATTTATTTAAAAAATAAACAACGATTTTTATTTTATAAAATAAATTATGTAGTGATTTTTATTAAGAAATTCTTTTATTAAATTAATTACGTTAATTAAGTCTTACTGATTTAAATTTTTACAAAGAAAGGGAATAGAAGAGAGAAATCTCGCCTGCAAAGATTTGTTTTTACAACAGAAAGATATTAAATTTTCTTAATTTTATCTAAAAAAATAAAGCATGCATCCATGTCGATTTATTTACTCGGAACTTTGATATAAATGAAAAGTTAAGTATTAATTCATCACGGTCATGTATCCACCTACTGATTTAAAAAAAGCTAAAAATGCAAAAACAATTATCCAAATCGTATTTAGAGAATTCTCTATATTAGCCACGTTTCTGTACACGTGACATTCGATACGATTCCTTTCGCTAAAAATAAAAGAAGTCGTCTTTCGAGATACTGTGTTGCAAAATATTACAAATTATATAATTCTCATATAATTACATTTCGAAACACATGTTGAGAAGTAATTAACTAAGATTTGGTTTTTTTTTTAATGTTAAGTTTCAAAAATAGCTAAGAAATATTTCAATTATATAAACCTGCTTCAAATCACTTAGCCTTTTAATGCTTCCACAATTTTTTTTAACGTATTAAAGCCAAAGTGAGAGCATCTTTGATATAAATACACGTACCTTAATTACTAGCTTTTAATTTTAGGAAAATAATTACCATTAACATCTAATTTTATCTTCTTTTGCTGATATGCAATTATAAAGCTATAAAACAAAGAACATATAACAGCTATTTCACAAAGATAATTTTCCATTTAAATGAACCTATAAGAATATTAAAACAAAATTCTTATGAATAATGTTTAATTTCATTTACGCAATGGACTTAGACTAATAATTAGCTCATGTTCAAGTTTGGTCATTTTGCAATTTAAAATTGGTCGCCAATCAATAATATATTATAATGTATCAATCAGAACTGAGATACATCAGAATTTAAAAAACAAAACAAATCGAATTTATATAAATATGTAATTTTCAAATAAGTAATAATATCGTTATAATAAATTTTATTTAACTATTAATTTCTTTTAAGAAAAATCGTAAATCTTATTTCATTGGAAGCTTTTTTAATATATATTTTCGTTTTTTTTTTTAAATATTTTAAAAATAAGCACTTTATACTTTACGCTTTTAAAACATATAATTTTAGAATAAGCATTTTTTTTTCAGTTTCATTTATTTTTATAATACATAATTATTTTGGGACTCTCTGAACTAATAATTACAAAAAATAAAACTTTTAAACTGTTACGTGTATATTGTAAAAATTATTTTTTGTAATGTGGAAAAATGTTTAACATTTTTTTTCTTTAAGAATAAATTCAAATATTCATAAAATAAACAATATCAATGCTTCTGAGCAGTAATCCTCATAAGGTATTTAGTAAATTATTAATACCTTTAATGCCAATATTTCTCGAATATGATAAAAATCTATTATTAGATAAAATATTAGATAAAAATCTCAAATATTAGAAAAAGAGTAATAAAAACAAAAGATCTTCAAAGGTGAGATTTCACTCGCTTTTACTTTTCTCCTCCCCTAGTTTCTAATCAGAATATTATAATAAAATTTAAATTTAAAAATCTCAAGATCGGATATTCAGTGGCGTTGATTTCTTTGCAGTGACGTTAACGCTTTTTCACTTTGAATAATCTCAATATAAATGTTTATACAATTATGCTAAAACAGAAAACCGAAGCGAAATTAATTCCAAATTCCATATTTATACTTCATACCTCGTGCATGAAAAAATAAAAAATGAATGAAACGAAATATGTTGGCCTTCCAAATTATCGAAAATTATTCGACAGAATTTTTAAATAAAATTTGATAAATAAATAAACACGAATTAAAATATTGAGAAAAACAATTGCACAATTCCGTACAAGATTTTGGCATCATTTTAAAGATATATGAGAAAGAAAATAATTACTCTCGTTCGTGAAATTAATTAATCTCTGAACATTTTCATAATAAAAATAATTATGCAGAAGCGAGTTGGGAAAATCGTGGAAAGCCGCCAGGGTTGTAGAGAAAAAGGACGATTGCACTTTCTTGCCAATAGGATATGGCAGGCCTTGACCGGGAACCGGAATGGTAAAATCGAGACTTGTTAATAAAAATCACACGGGGTACTGTTTCATAAACAGAAGGAAAGTAAAACTGATTCAAGATGTATCACATTTCTTTTCTTTCTTTTTTATGAGCAGCTGTTTCCATAAATTGATGGACAAAAACAGGAGGTTGAAGAAAATGGACAGTTTAAATATAGTAACACTCTGTTTTGTATGATTATTTATCGATTGGATGAAATGTAGTGAATAGTTTTGCTTAAATACATGAAATATAAATGAAATTTAAATAAGTTTTTTTTTAAGTGGAGAAGCTAAATACAGTAAATGAGAGAAAGAAAAAAAAGGTTATTTATGTATTGCAAAAATAATATTGTTGTCTTAACATCAAGACGTTGATGTTTAAATCAAAATTAGTCACTCAATTAAAACGTAATATTACAAATCAATACCCAAAAGCATCTTTTTTTTTCCCTTGCTTAAAAATGATTAACTAATCACTTATCTGTTTCCTAAGCTATTACCTGAAAAATGAACGACTACGAATAAGCAGCTATAATAAGTAAGGTAATAAAAATTTTAAATAAGTCTTTAAACAATCCAACAGTTTGTTCCTTAACTTTTACAAACTCTTTTTACGAAAAAATTAATTTTGAATTAATGATATTTTTTAATGAATTTAATCATTTGAGTTAAGGATATTTCTAAATTAATTTAGAGTTAATGATATTTCGTAGTTTTTTGTGTTAATTAATTTCGTAGTTATTAAACCGTAGTTATAAAAGTATGTAAACCAAAACTATGAAAAAATTAATTTTTATTTCCTCATGATTATAAAAATTAATTTTATAAGCATGAGGTAATTTTAAAAATAATACGGATGATATCGACGAACGTAAAATACATTGTAACGTTTGTAAAAGAATAAAAAATAAATTTTTAGTTTTGCGTATTTTCTCACGTTAGTTTTGCTATTAAATAATTTATTTCGGTATTTTAATGCACCGTTATAATTAATTTAAAATACAAAATTTTTTGCTATTATTTTTATTATTCAGGAGCTCTTGGCCCACTTTCGCTAATTATGTTATTAACAGATATAAAACGGCACTTCGATGTACAGACATCCAATCCTTCAGCTTCAAATACTGGCACAAATTTGCTAATTTTTATTTCATGTAAATGTTTACGATCCATAGACATGTCATCAGCTATCGCTTGTCTCCCAACACTCTCCATTTTAAAAAAACCCAGTACGAGAAATCTTGATAGAGTCCTCCCAGCCATAGTCACTGTTTCTATTTGGCCAGTTTTTATTTCACATGAAATTCGGATAAGTCATCAATGGCTGTCTGCCCCTTCCCACCGCCATTTTTGTGTGATAAGCAAATTAAAACTTTAATAGAACGCCCACTTTATACAATTGATCCGATTTCTTCACTGTTGTTCGTCAATTAACTTCTACATTTCGAAAACATATATAATAAATCGCAATATTCTATCATTATTTGCAGGAATGATTTAAAATAGTAATTGTTTTGTTTTGATAAAATGTATTGTGATCAAAGCGGGCTAACATGATTATATTAAGACTATGAATACTGTGAACCGAAGGCGGTTAGTAATATATTAACGTGCATAAAATAAAATCTTTAGTTTTTGAAAGTCTGTTTGTATATACATCCCATGCAAGAACTCTAATATGACTGAATCAAAGGAAGCTTTATGCTGGCGTATTGACTTAAGTAAATGCATTAATAATTTCTTGAAATATATCCCAGTTCTAAAATTTAAAGAATCATCATTGGATCAAAGTTCCATATAATGTGAGATATCGAAAATTATCAAGTATAATTAGCACTATATGGCAAATAATTTCTAGCCAAAATGCGTATAGGCACGTAATAACTTGAAAGATATTCCAGTTATAATGTTCTTGATTTTATTCTGATCATAAAATGGGGGGATTAGTTGAGAGATATTTAAAGGCTTCTTCGAAACCTTTTATAGTCTCAAAAAAGATTTGCACGGTCTGCTCCCTCGCTGGATCTCCCTTCCAACTATTAAAAAAAAAACGCATCTTTCCCATTCCGCGATATATTCGTTTACCACAAGTGATTTAAGGAGTTCATTTGAATGGCTTCGTTTTCTGCGAAATTTATTTAAAGGAACCCCACCCCCTTATAAGAGAAGATTACATTCGAGCAGGTGCGTTGCCCATCCCCTGCTGACTAATCGACTTCAGGCAGCTGTGTAGCCAGTTTTGCGATACGACATTGCAGACTGTGCATACTAAATGCACACTCACAGTCAGTTAAGTGAAACCTCTCAGGAAAGTCAGGAGAAAAGATATGCAAATTTCCTCCAAACACACGTGTCCGAGTTGGAACATCAATAAAAATTTCCTATCTTGCTGTTACAGTGCAAGATAAATATTTGTCTCTATTCCCTAAGTTAAAGACAATTCATTTCTTCAGACGGAAGGTTGATATAGATTTATATCAAAATAAATGTATTTGAAAAGATCGAATCTTTCATTTAAATATATGCTTTACTTTAATATACAATCCCAGGCTGTTTTCACTTACCAATCCCATGTTTTCACATTTACCACGAACTTGAGAATTTGATGATGATAGTACAAAAAATTTGATAAGTAATGAATGATGGGGAATAGGGGCAAATTCTAGTAAATACTTTTGATGAAAGACAAATCATAAAATGTATTTCTTCGTAAGTGATAAAATATAAAATGAAAAATTCTCAATGAATAACATGAAACCAAATTCTGCATTTCATTAAAGCATTACTCTACAATTTACGCCATCCCAATAATTATCATTGTTTTATAATAACAATGAATTTTCTACACAACCAGATAATGCAATAACGATTTGTAATACTCAACTAAATACTAAACAACATACTACAATCGCTAAGTGTCAAATGAAATAAATAAACAACTGAAAATGTCTAGAGTAAATTTCTGGGTAGCATTACCAATTTTAACCATGTCATATTTTAGCTTGCATTATTGAACACTATACGGTCACATTAAATAATAATTATTTTAATAATTTCTAATTATCAACTCTTTAAAAATAATTTCTTAATCGATCGAACTCCACCTTCATTGTAACTTAAAATTTTAAGTTGTAAGAGTTAGCATTTTTAAGCAAAATCAGAAGGCTGTGTCGACAAATTCCTTTCAAAAACTATATAAGTTCAAATTGCTTTCTCGCAGTTTCTTTTTCCTTACTATTCAATAAGCAGCACCATGGTCCAATCCGTCTTTAGTTTTCAACAGTGGAAGAAAATCATGCGATTAACCATTTGATTAAACAATGAAAACGGTTTGAATTTCAGAGGAACAATACAATCGATTATTGGAAATTAGGCAAAAAAATAATGATATTTTTTTAAATTGCCGAAAATTAGCAAAAATTTGCACGCTTATTAAATTAATATCATTGGAAAGCTAATTTTTTGAATTTTAAAATGATGTAAAAATCAGTTTTCCACAGCACTATTTTCAGAAGTTATCGCAGAAAAGCGTCAAAATTCCACCAAATGCTTTAATCAATTACAATTCCATTTAAATATATTTTAATGCTAAGATGTACTTTCTGACGCATCAAAGTATATATGTGCAGTAATTTGGTAGCTCCCGGTCAAACGGTCTTGTTTGTAGTGCGCCAAATGCACTTACACATTGAAACACATTTATCTTTATTATTAGCGGAGATATATGATTGATGATAATAGCTGATATAAGTAATTAATTCTGAAAAAAAAAAGCTCTCGATCCTTTTACGCTGTTATTATTATTTTTTAAAAATATCAAATCAAATTAATGAGAAAGAAAATAAATAAAAGCAAGCACTTACAACAGTTTGCATGCATATAAAAGCTTTCACCCTTTATTAAAAAAATGTAAAGACTTTTCTTTTTTTAAATTATGTGAGTATTGATAACTTTAATCTCTAAACAGTGTCATGTTAATACAAAATAGAGGCAATATCAGAAAATCGCTAAACAATTTCTAGCTAACCAGGAAAAAAATTGTTACATTTCTGGAACAGCATGTTTCAAAATTTAAGATTTGTAATTTAAAAGCCATGTGTTAGAAAGAAATTTCCTTGTTTATAATGTTTATATATATGCTTTAATTTGAAAACAGATTATCAAAGCTGATTTATCTTTATTACTATGCCTTGTGAAAAAGTAATCTAAATAAGCCATTTAATGTAGAATAAAAATTTTCGGTTCATTCTAAGATATTTGGAACAGAATATCAGTTAGAAGAATAAACTTAACAGCACTTCACGATAAATACACTATTATGCATGCATGATTATGTAATGAATAAATGATAACACCAAGCATCAATTTAAATCTTATCTATCCTCAACTGTTAAAGTTGTTCTTCCTCTACTTCCAAGTAACTCTTAACAATCATTTTATCTTATTCTTTTTCTTCCTGCTGTTAAATAGGAATGTAAAATCAAAACGTTTAGACTGCAATTGAGCAAACATCATGCATTTCCGATAAAAATCTCGAAATAAAAAAACCCTATTTTTCACGTGCCTGAGTGCTACTTTAAATACCATCCCAAATATTTCACTGCGTGAGTCAGGATGTAGTAAAACGGGAACTTTTCACATTCATCAACCGGTGAGTTTTTAAGAAGAAGAAAATAACATCTAAAAAAAGCAAGAATAAAGAAGAATACACGATTTACTTTCGCCATTTGCGATGGCTGACCGGTTGTTGCCATTCCAGCGGTCGGAAATTCTGCAGCGGATTAACCTCTGGTGGCCGGCCGCTTGCCCCGGTTCGAACTTGCACAGAGATTGTGAGAATCGCCCTAGGCCCTACAACATGCACACAAAAGGAGAGACGAAAAGAAAAGAAAAAAAAGAACGACTGATATATCTCCTCGGGTCATCTTTTATTCGAAAGTTGAGAGAAGAGTTCAGTACTGCTGCCTGAAGTGTTCTCGTGCTTTTGTTAGGAAATGCCATTCCGATGGCGAAAACCACGGAAATGCTATCTCTCTTCTGTTGTTAAGAGTGGGAGGGCCTTGAATCGCTTTTTTCAATGGTGTATTTATCAACGAAAATTCCTTTTCCGCAGACAGTGATATATAAGTGAATGTAAATAAAGGGCGGAATAAATTGAGAGCAAAATGTTTTCAGAATAAAAGAAGATAAACTAAGGTATGGGCAGAAAAAGAATGAGAAATTCTTTTCCTGTCGCATTGAAATTGCAAAAATAATAAGTATAGAATGCCCAGGGCTTTTTTAAAACCTTTTCCAATCATATTTACCTATTCAGGTGTGGGAAAAATATTCGTGACCCAAAATTGAAAAATAAATAAAGAAAATGAAATCTTGATTAATTATTGTTAAAAGGAGATTCCATTAAAAATTATTATTCACAAAATACTTCAAAAAATTTTTAAATAATTTATGCTTAAAGATTTTCAACAGAAGGGCTTAAAGAGAAATGCTGTGTCTTCTTCTACTGTCATTTAAATCGTGATCAAGACTCTCACTTGTAGAAAATTTGCAACAATTCAGTTTAATTATATTAAGGTCTCGTTTTGAAGTAATACCAGAAATATTTGCATATAAATTTTGAACCAAGTTTGGATGATAAAGATGATAACTGTGCTGGCAAGCATTCTCCAAAATTTCACACCTCGCCTGAGGAAGGATTTTTGACTTCTAATGTCAGATTTAATGTAAGCCAGATTTGTACACATTTCAAATATTTAATGGAACTGGGTTTAGAAAATCTACATGGTCATCATGACCCAATCAGAGAATAAAAACAATTCTTTGAAAGTGTAATGACTTATTCTCTGAATGCTGACATTTCTTAGGGGGTGGGAAATTTCTGATCTCCTTATTCTTTTAACTACAAACACTGCTTTTTAGTTTATTTATGCCGATATGTTTCTGCATT
The DNA here is from genome assembly GCA_026543865.1 of Argiope aurantia. Classification (NCBI taxonomy): domain Eukaryota; kingdom Metazoa; phylum Arthropoda; class Arachnida; order Araneae; family Araneidae; genus Argiope; species Argiope aurantia. The sequence continues at coordinate 94,325 of JAPMOR010088744.1, read as the reverse complement.
AAATTTCGAGATCTATATGAAAATAATTTTTAGGGATAAATTATATTTTATAATTTCAATCGTTTTGTATAACATTACAATGCCAATTTCAAAACAGCACTTGTGTATCTTCAAAACAGAATGCTAATCGTACTAAAATTGTATTGAATTTTAGTCATGTTTAAATATTCTTCATGGGAATCAAATCTGAAATTGTAAAGTTAAATAGAAACCTCATGGTGTGCACTTAAAAGTTTGAGTTGCAGGTACTCACATTAATTATATTCTTATATACATACTTTATTGCATTGTCTTATTTTGAAATTCATAGGTCCTGATTATAATTAAATAAAATATTAGAGTAAAATTAGATAAATTTTATATTCAAATTAATACAATAATTTCACTGACATCAAAACTGCTGAATGTGTGTAAACAATGCAAAGTATAATCGCACCTCTAGTCTGATAATTTAACTTAATGAACCTGTCTTTGAATAAATATTAATTTTAAAAAGTTACACTTCTTAAAAATTATAATAATAATGTGTATAGTAATGTATGCAAAAAAACCTGTTTAGTGTCGTCGTGTGCATAATTACATTTACTAAAACAATGAAAAGTATTACTGTAAAATATATACTGGAATATTTGCTTAGTTTATTGAAATTAAGAAAGAAATTTTACAGTAATAAATTAGGAAGCTAATTTTTTGAAAGTGGTATAATAATGATTTCAATGCAATATCATTCTCCGAAGTTACTGAGAGAAAACGTTGGCATTTCGATTAATTTTTATTTAAAATTTTAATTTAATTTGTAAACATTTTTTGGAGAACAATACACCAAATTTAGTGGATCCAAGTCCAATGTTCAGCCCTAGAGAGCATTTTGAACGATTTCTGGATCACGCAAGTTTATATATATATATATATATATATATATAATTTTGTATATCTTTATATACAGAAATAAGTCCCAATCAACAAACACCGTCATGTTGAAAGTGGGAATATCAAAAATAATAGCGATAATAATTATATATTTTCTTTAATGAAAAGGAAATGTAACATTTAATAAATTTTATAAACACTTTCCACAAAAAAACCCAGAAAATTATCTAAGAATTCACTACGATAGATACAGCAATTTTGACATCACTAAAAGATGTTATGAAATGATGGTAATAGTTTGAAAAGGTTTGACTAGAAAATTCCGCTACCATTATCAAAATATGTTAATTCACAGAAACTTAATTGGACAATAGTATGTTCAGTCTATTCACAATGATGCTTGTATTCATAAGATTAATATTTTTGTCAAAAGATTTCTGGGGTATTTTTAGGCAGATAATAACAATGATTTAATTCAATGAATAATTGCAAAAGATGTTAGAAGAGAAATGCGCGCATAAGAATCTGTTCCTAATTAAATCAAAACAATTCTGTCAAAGGACTTTTGAGTTTTTTATATAAAAAATGGGAACAAATGAATGTATGCAAATGAAGTTCTCTTTAAATTAATGAAATTACTAAGCTTACATAATTAGTCATGCATTTGGAACTGAATGGACTTCAATGTCCTTGTTCTATTTAATTCTATAGACGAAGCTGAAAGACATTTTGTCGTAAATAGTTTAGCATTAAAACTATTTTGCACGTACCACAGAACGAGTAGCTAACACAAAGTCTATTCTTCATTAAGATTTATAGAAGTACACCACATAAATTTTTAAAAAATAATAAGTCTACCATGTTTTTAACAATTATACATGAAATTAGCAATAAATAGGTCAAGAGCGAAGAAGTCGTAAAATTTGAATAGAAATTTTAAATTTGCTATAAATTCTATGATAATTAAGGGAAAAAAAGATGAACAGACAGCTTACTGTAACGGAACCTGAAACTTGGGATATTAAATATAAAATGATCTATATATAAACTGTAAAAAAATGAATATGAAGATTTTATACTTGCTTACACATATATTTAACTTAACTTGTTTCTTATTTGTAAACATGGATGGCAATCAGTTTTTCACTTGTCTGATGCCTTAACAGTAATGTACATTTGTGTGTTGTTGATGACAATATTATTTTCAGAATTTATTTATCAGTTAATAATTTGATTTTAACTCCAAATGCATAGTGCCACCAGGTAATTTGATTTCATGACGGCAAATTTCAGAAAAATTGATTTTAAGATTCAATACCATTTAATTATTAATTTAAAAAAAAGAATTAAAAAAATTACTATTTAAAGCGTTACTGAAAGTGGAAAGTAATGAAATCAATGCAGCTTTCAAAACTGAGGCGAGGGGGGGGGGGGGAGGCTTTTTAAACTTTTATTTTGCAATATGTCTTGAAGCTTCGATCAGTGAAGTGCGGAAAATTGTGTTGACGTATTTAAGAGGGGGTGGGGGACTTTCATATGAAATTTAAGTTTTCGAAATCGTTATAGTGGTTGTTCCTGGGAGCTCTGTCACGGGTTTTCTCCACAAAGAAAATACAATAAAGAAGAAAAAAGAGGGTGTCTGGTGGCAGCTCACCATTGATGATGCTTCTGAGAGTCAAGAGGTAGGTCATACGAAACAAAAACTGGTTAAATCTTCTAGGCTGGCGTGTATTGTTTTTTTTTCTAGTTATTTTAGAAATATAAATAATTTTAAGCCTGTAAGAAACAGACTAGATCTAATCTTTGAAATCAGTTATTACTATCATAACCCATTTACATAAGCAGTAAAACATAATGACAAACTAATTTAACATGTCAGCATTACACATGTACCTTCTCACTGCCGGAAACTACAGATGTTAAAAATAACAGATGCAAAATCCCGTGTTTTCCGTGACTTTCTAACAAGAGCTACTGCGTGACTCTTTCGTTGTGTTTGCGCGTGTAAGAACAACCCGGCACGGCACAATGGCCATAAATATTCAACGATCTGGTACAATACTCCGTCGGCCGATCCAGAGCCTTGTATGGTAATCAGGGATAAAGATACCATGTCCACGGTGGTAGAGCCTTAATTGTCCTACCGGAGAAACAATACCGAAACCTTGCATCAAGGCTGATCTGCAATCTCTGCACGTAGGGTCTGAACTGAGAGTAAAGTTGGATTCCGAATCTTTTCTTTTCATCTACAGGTTTCATTGTTTGTTCCTAAAGAACGATATTGTTTGTTGTCGGAACGCTGTGATTCCACTGATTTGGTTCTCAAAAGGATCTTCGGAACACTTGCTGAAGAAGGGCTGCCTCTAATTGGAGGTCTTTAACTTTTAGACTTTCATTAATTTCTGGGAGGTATAGGAAGTTTATTGAATCATGGCGTCGTTAGAGAGAAAAATATTTCCTTTTATTGAAAGACAATGGGAAGAAGAGATTTAATTAAGCAATGAGTGGTTTTTGTATCCTTTGAGTATTATTTAAGTAACCTTACAATTCATTGGTATCACCTTTTGAAATGGATACTTAATCCGCTTTCATCGCACATTTAAGTTTCAACAATAAGTAAATGGTTCTACCATTAAAAATAATATCATAACTTTTTTCTTGCATTGCAAAAAACTATATTGACAAAAAGAGACTTTTATTTTTATTGCAGAATTATTATAATGCAATTTGTGTGGCTGGGATATTATTTAATTCATTATGTAGTCATGTGGCATATTTTAATTATTTTTAATTTCACGAAAAAAATTAATTTTTTTTAATAATTTTCCACAATTATATGCAGCTATTCAAAAAAGTTTTTTTATAAAAAATAAAAAGTCATGCATTCTAGGGTAAATCATGTTTGCTCTATCTAATGACGTCCTCATTGATATATTTATAAAGTGCATTCGTTTATAAAAATGATTTTGATTTGAATAATCGATCAAAAAATTAATCAACCAACAAACTATCTACCTGGGATAAATCAAATCCATTGAAAAATAATGATCAACATAATACGTAATTTTTAAAAACATATTTTAGGGTCTGCATCTATGAAATAAATGCATATATATATGCCCTATATTCTAAAAGGCATTTTAATTTGAGAATATTAACCATCTCTAAAATAAATGCTTCCTTGTATAAAATTTCAAATAATGCAACATCTGTTTAGAGGAATTTATTTTTAAATGCAAAAAGTTCAACTAGGCACAGTTATATATTCGAGAACCAACCACCATTTTATGGATTTTTGGTATATTGTTACGAATTGTTACGAAATGTATCTAAATGCCTATGTTTGCAACACAAAAATGAAATAACATCTGCTCGTTGTATTAAAGATTACTTGCAATGGAATGCTAGAATCTTTTTAAATTAGTGTAATGATTTTCATTATTTCAATTAATTAAAATATGTAATTTGGATCTGGTTCTCTATGGATCTGGTTTCGTTAATTTTTTTTCTAAATCAACTACATCTGCAGTCATTTGCAACATTTGTTTAAAAGAAATTATTTTAAAATACAAAAAATTCAACAAAGAATAGTTATATATTCGAGAACCAACCATCAATTTATGGATTTCGGTTCCACTATAACGAACTACATCAAAGTACCTATGTTTGCAACAGAAAATTGAAATGTATTTGCACTAGATATCATTTATAATGGAATACTAAAATGTTTTTTTAAAATTAATTTAATGATTTTTATTATTGCAAATGATCAAAATATGTAATGTGGAGTTGGTTATCTGTCCGTTGCACAGCTGTATGTAAATAACATTCCGTTAGTTTTTGACTGAGTCAACTACATTTGCAGTCTTTCATCCAGATGACAACGCAGCAGCAGTGTGCGTCATTCAAAGGCTCGGTAAAGTGCAAACATCATTGATTTCCGGTGTCATCAAAGAGGATGACGAAGCAGGCAACCAGATGTGCTTTGAGCTGCAATGTTTGCTTTCAAAATCTGAATATACATTACAAATTCAAGCACAAGAATGTAAAGGAAGAAACTTTGCAGCTTATTACTTGAATTCCATTCTTTCTTTTCTCGTTAATTATTTTTCAACAATCTATAGACATTGTGAACAAAAAGTAGAAATGATAATATGAATTGTAATTTAATTAAATCGCAAAACATGATTCGTCCAGATCTCAAAATTGAGATCGATGCTTTTATAAGTAAGGGTTTTACTTTCTCATTTATAAGGTATACAATTCACAGCGGGGGGCACCTCAGAAATGAGGATGAGGAGCTCCAGTATGGTGATTGGTTCTCGCCATTCGGAAGGATATAGAAATGTTGTGTTTATATGTGTTTATCAACATTATTATTAATTTATTTATTAATACGTATATCATAGGAAAGTACGACTGAACTAATAAAATATTTCAGAAATTAACCATTGTTCTTATTTATAAATATAAGTGTTTAATTATTATGAAAGATTACAAAGAAGAAATTAGGATAAAACCGAATATGCAATTAAAATATTAATTTATAGGATATGTCAAGTGGAATATAGCCTAATCAATTAATCAATAAAAACATTCTATTATAAAAATTAATTATTTATACTTAAATAAACGATAATAATAATTGCAAACGCAATTAAATTCTAATATTTTATAATTCAGAATAAATTGTATTTCTATAAGTAGACTAATAGCACTTTTTACTCGATCTGATTGAGGTCAGCTGTTTAATCTGCTAAGTTGGAAATCAACACCATTTCAGAGCAAAATAATCAATTTTTTTTCAGAAATATCTTTTTATACATTTTTTTAATTTCAATTATTTTAGTCATTCTTATCTGGAAATGTTACTTACATCGAAATATAGAAATGTTTTATGTGGTTTATTTTTATCAGTAAGTTAAAACTTACTGGATTAATTAAATTTTAAATACAATGTCGCAATCTTATCGATGCACAAGAAGATAACAAAGGACCCTTTATAATAAAATTTCGAAATTCATTCAGCTAATTTTTTTAGCTCTTATTACATAACACATTTGATATCCTGCATCACATATCCAAAACGTGTTTACATAAATAATTATTTTTTCAACATACATATGCAAGCGGTAAACGACAATAAGTAAAAGTTCAGAGGCATTGTGCAATGGCAGCCAACGCGGCAGGAAACCTTGAAAAGAATTGCAGGCTCCCAAAAGAATTAATGAAAAAAACAAGAACCTCAAAACACACATTTCTCGGTGAACCCACACGACAAACCCTAAATAGAAAGCGCTGATGTCACAGCCCATCAAGTCACGTGCTTTGGTACCGCTTCTCATCGAAAAAGCACGACTCACGATTCATTCTGTGACAGTCAACATTCGCCAAGAGTTGTGTAACGTTCGCTTTCTGCGAAACTTAAACGATTCCTCTATGTAAAACGCCACCTTCTTCGGCTGGCTGATGGTTATGTTAGAAAATGCATGCGTAGTTGGAAGTAAAAACAAATCTATCATTAGATGTGCGCATTTTGGCGCGTAAAATAATAAATTAGTATCGACTCGAAGTAGCTGGTGAAAGAGTTGATCTAAAAATAGAAAGTTACGTGATTTGGGAAGTAAGTGGAATTTAACCCGAGAGGATAGAGGAGAACAGTTCCCACTCATGTTCTCTTCTGCTTCATTCATAATTCCACCTACCCTTTTCATAGTTTTTGTCATGACAACAAAACACACATGCGCAGCCTTCTCACTAAATGACATTTGTTATTATCATTAATTAGTCATTTTTACTTTCTTTATCTAAAGAGAAAGTATTCTAACTATCAAAAATCTGAACTAGAGAATTACGACGAACTTTCAAACATCAATGAATCCAAAAAAATACATTTTTGGAATTACTTTAGAATTACTCCAGGAAATACTTTCTGTGAATATGATAGCTCAAAAATACATTGAGATATATAGATGTAAACTGATATTTGAATTCTCCACCACATTTGCAGATTTCTCTCAAATTTTGAACGATATCCAATCAGAGGAAGTCTGTTTGCCCTTCTGTCCGAGTACAAAAAACACAATAACTGCAAAGCGTAAAGAGCTACACAAATAAAATAGTGTAGCAAATCCAACTTTGAACCAAATCTGTCAATCGGTTAACAATCTGTCGGTATATACTTTCACATACAGGTAAATGCGATAAAATAGGTAAAATATAAATTTAGATCAATAAGATTTGGCATTTGATGTTGTTATTAAAATTGTAAAGTGGATCTAGACTCTGATAAAATCAGAAAAATGTATAAAATAAAAAAAAATCAGAAATTTTTTTTAAAAAAATTATATAAATGTTATGTCAGAATACTATAGAATACTGTAAAATAAAAATTCAAATGTTGGTCAATCGAAAAAAGAGACATAATCATTTTTCTTTACTGTCATACAGAACAAAAAAGCTCCCTTGTGAGACTTTGCAAATAGAAAACCTAGCATTCTTGGCAATCACAGTCTTCCACAAGATACCCAATTTTATTTCTATTGGTTTAAAATTAAACATTAGGCCTTGATTAAAATGGAGAGCTTAATTATTAAGTATAATTTATTCAATATACATATGTAGGGAACATTCACGCCGGCGCCCTGGCCTAGGGGTAGGGCGTCTTGCCCGTGTTCTTGGCGCCCCGAGTTCGAGTCCTGGTTCGGGCCTGGTTGTTCTTCGTTCTGTGTTCTATCTGTGAGGTGTATGAAGGAGCTCCCCTGTAAAAAGGGCTATGCAAGCGAATGTGTGAGCGTTGTCTTCATATGAGCCAGAAGCCAGAATTCAGCCCTCGGGTGCGCAGGGGTCTTTACACTCAGAAGCAGCTCTTCCCCTTTTCCGTGGTAACGCGAACACGGCATCATCATTAGGGAATTTTATGAATTATCTCACAATAACTCTATAATTTATAAACATTTTTCCCCCGAGACTAACAAGGTCTAAATCCAAGTAATTGTTTGCATTATTTAAGATGAAATAATATGCATGCTAGTTGATAACTGTAAATTTCACTTCTAAACCATAAAGCAAAAAATTGCATCAATTTCCAAAATTTTGAAAATTGGCTCGTATTATGGTTCAAACAAAAATAAACCAGGACTAGTTCTCACGTCAAGCTACTGTAGAACCTGAAATAGATTTCTATCATGTTGCCACAGATCAATTGCACAAAGTAACTGGCAGCTTCAGCAAGTGGAAGCAGTATTTTCGTTCATCAGGTTGGTTGCATAATGAAGTAAAAAATTTCTTCGTCACAGTTCAAAATCAAAACCAAAATATATATGTTGCTGATTTTTACATCATTTATAGAAAACGTGTTTGAAAAATGAAAAAGAAAAAAAAATTAAGTGGCTTCGTTGTATTGAGACAGACAAAAATATATATTCTTTTTTAAAAAAAACTCATTTCTGTTTTGAGGAACATCTGTTCAGAAGAAGCATATCTGTCCGGCTGTTCGAATATACAATTACCAAGAGAACTAAAAAAGGTAAAATTCAGCACACAGATTTAGCATCTTTTGTATAGACAAATACAAATTTTGTGATAAATCCATTAAGGGGTTGACCGCCTGTCGGTCTGTCCTTTCAGAAACGTATAAATGCGGTAACTCACAAACACAGTGAGTTAAATATATCAAATTTGGTATGTGAATATTTGACTACAAGTGCAGTTTTGTGTCAAATTTTGGATTTAATCGGTCGGGAAAAACATGTCTAAAACACAAATTCAATTTTTGGATTTTTTTTCTTATTTATATAGGGATTGATCTCCAAAAAACTCGCCAAGGATCACACGATAGATTAAATAAAAATGCTAAATTATCCGCAGAGGTAAATATTTCCTGATTTTTGTACGGCATTGCTATGCAAGTCGTTCACTGGGATAACATCTTTATTAGAGAGTATGCGAAGAAGTTTTGAAGAGACCACTCTCGTTGATTTACAAATTTATTTATTTAGTAGTTAGGCAAATAGCATCCTTTCTAATCGACCAGCCTACATCTCACCTTAGACCAGCGGTCCTAGGCAATCATCAAGTCTACCTTGTCAGGAACCAACATTGTGTGGAAGTGTTTTTAAGTCGATTTCTATTCGCCAGAATAAAATACTGTTTTTTAAGTTATCATTATTACTAGTCAAAATTTTAAATATAGAAGCAACATTTGCAGGGTGCTGGGTACGTAATTAATCAATAACTGTTGTTTGAAGTGAGGAGAGATTGCTAGGCCGAGATAGCCTGGATGGTAGGGCGTTGGATTCGTTGGGTTTTAAGTTCGAACCCCGCCAGCTGAAGGCCTTTCGTTTACATGGTGGCTGTCACAAAGTCCTTCAATTCGGGACAGTACTACTGGAGGTACTGGATCAGAGGATACTGATACTGGATTTCGCTGATTCGGGTCTAAATTACGATCAATGAACGTGTGAATGAAATGTATGAATGAAATCCACCCCATGAAAAGGGTTATGACGCATAAGTAGCTAAGACTACGCCTTCTCCTAAATGGCACTACTGAAACAAGAGACGCTAAAACTCGGCTTAAAATCGGAATGCCATAAGCAACAACAACTGACATTACTGCATTTTTTTTAAAGCGTGACAGGAAGAAAAGACAATAACCCTTGAAATTTCATCCCTGAAAGGATTCCACCCCGAACTAAAAGCTGTAGTGGAACCGCTCTTACAGATAATTTTTCTCAACCCTTCTGAATTATTTCATTCAAAACAGTAACAACGGAAATCGGTGCTGATAATGTACAGCGCTTCCTCGCCCTTGTGGTTGTGTCCCGATCGTAAATCACAAGACACCTCATGCAACTGCCGCGACAACGTCACAAGGCTGAAGAACGTTTCCGATATATCTCGTCACGCTTTGCCGCGCTAATCCCCTAAAAATGACAAAAACCTTGTTTTAAGTGTCGAGCTGGAATTCGTAAACAATCTTTGCGAAAAGTGGATGAAAGGGAGGTGCACCAGTGAAAGATGATTTCTTTGAATCACCGTAAGTGGATTTCAGGAACTAGATATCCATTTATTTTTGATGAGGTTGATAATTTCATGAGAATTCGTGGATATTTCTATTTCTATTTTATTTTTTCTCTTCTTTTAAAAAAGCCGATTAAAAGAGCCCAAAGGTTTTAGGGCATTTAAAGGATTAAGATTTATTATTTATTACGTTTTTCTAAGAATACTAATTATGTCTAATAATGTTCTTCATATCGCATAAAAATTTCAGAACTTTTTTTATTGCCGTAAGCTATTTAAAATTCCCTTTTTAAGGTCGTCTTTGCTGTTTACATATTTTATCTGTATCTTGCAATATTACGAGGTAACACCGGTTGCAATCGAACATAAGATAGGTACGCTCGGAAATCTTAAATGGCTGACCCACTTCACCCTTGTTATATTTAATGGTTTTTCTTGCACATTAAGGTTGCATCTAATAATTTAACCCGTCCACTGCTTTGTTTTTCCTAGTGTCTTAATAAATAGTCTTTCTGTTTTGAAAATATGTGTCGTCGTATTGCTTAAGCAAGGAGCTGAATTGTTGAGATATTCAAGAATTCTTTGATTACGTTTATGAATAACTTACTTTAAGTTTTTAAGTTTAAAAATTCTATAATTCGATATATAACAAAAAGGATTGTAGGTTAAAGGATTATGGGGGATATGTTTGAGCATAATCAATGATATATAATAAGGGGAAAAAACAAATGTTGCAATTTCTAAATTATCTGGAATTTCAATGGCAATCCAAAGAGTTCTCACTTTTTCAAATATTACTTATTGGAAACGAATTATTTAAAGTAGCAATTCCTTTAAGGTAGAGGGCTTCATTATATGAAAAACAGATAATAAAGAATTTAGTACCTATTATAAAAATCTTTAGGAAAAAAACGTTAAACCCTTCTTTTTATTTAGGAGACCTCCTCTCAGACGGATGAGATTTTATTCCTCTATAAGTGCATAAAATCGCTTAAAAATGTTTTATATTATGATATATATTTTAAAATAGGAAGGTATATTAATTTAAACAAGCTGGTGCGGGTTTATCTGTACTTGTAGCAGCTTCGGAAACAGAGACCCGGTTTCACCAAATATCTGCTGTGTAAACGTCATGAAATCAACTAGAATTAAATATTCTGCAGTTGGTAACTTCGAAAGGTGCCGGCTCATATCCCTGTTTGACAGTTCAGATTTACGAAGCATATCGTAAATGGCTTTTTTTTGTGTCCAAAAATGACCGTTAATAAAGTCAAACTAAAATAAACTTCGTCTACAATGAAGCAAAAATCAATTTACATTCTGTTTCCTCTATTGAGAACAAGCATTTTCGAAGGTCGGTTTAATCTGGTTGGTACGGCGTTGGAATCGCGTCCCTTGAGTTGCAAGTTGGAACCCCGCCGCCCGGAGAATCCCCGCCTGTTTGGTGACTGGCGCGGGTATAAATCTGTCGTGGTCAAAAGTCCTCCATGTCGAGAGTAATGTCACTGGGGTACTAGATCAGGAGTGATCGTTCTCTGATTCAGGTCTAAATTACGATATGTGAATGAGTGTATGAAATGCATGAATGAAGTCCACCCCGCAAAAAGGGTTGTGACGTGTATGTAGCTAAGTCGTACTCTTGGCCCTAGTTGGCGCTACTGAAAATCAAGAGATATACCCTTAGATTAAAACCACAATTCACTTCTTAAAGTCGGTGGGCTTGTCTATGTCAAGTGCTATTAGAAACAACAACAACAGTATTTTTGATAATAATTATGGCAACAACTATATTGGCAGCATATATTATGAAACACAGGAACGAACTAGATAATCTGCAACTTTCACCATTCAAACAGGCCTTGGTCCCAATCAGTTCAGATTTTCCGGAACTCTTAGGTGCTAACAAAAATAAACTTTATTTGATCACATGTTTTGACCAAATGAATGTCCACTGGGACGTGCTAATACTCTAATTGAGTTAATTGTCACAATCAACGGTTGTTGAGCTAAGTAATCAGTCGTCCTAAAGAATGGCCGGAGATCTCTTCACTGTCCTTAATTAATGCCAGCAGGGGGAAAAAATCCGAAAGTGGAACAGCTTTGACTGTATTTAAACAGAGAGCAAGGAAGAAAGCACAAAACTGAGCACGTAACCTTGTGAGCAATGCCGTTTGTGTTTAGGCACATGACCGCCAGCAAATACAGCCTATTTTTCTATGATCGCTCCTATCTTGATCTATTGGTCGCCCTGAAAGAAACACACCTGTATCCACATGAAGGGCAGTCCACTCCTTCTCTGGAATTGACTTAATAGTACAGACATGTAAAAAATGTCTTACAGGATTGGTACGAACATTCAAGTCAATGTGTAAAGAGTCACTTCACGTGACATCACAGACAAATGAGAAACCTAAGAGTTCACAACAGCTAACAATTAACTGCACTTAGTCTTGTGTTGGGTGGTAAAGTCGCATTATTTTTCTACTACAGAAATAAATTCCAAATGCTCATATATCATACATTCCAAAATTAAGTAAAATTTTTAAAAAAGTAAGATTATATTAAGCATTTAGCATGTATCATGTCATCACAAGATACGAGTTATCATAGTCATGTGACTCGGTAAAGTGCATTTGTAATGTAGAATACATGTGCAATATGACATGTTTAAGGTTCCAGTTTTTAACTAAATTAAAATTAACCACAAAAAAAGCCCGAAGCCTCCACATCAGCATATCTTAACAGCTACAGCTTGATGAAATTAGGTATATTAATATTCCTTATCAAAGTAAAACTAGGGTAATTTTGGAACGGACCTCATAATCTTGAGCCACGCACATATAATGAGGATAACAACATATTTAGCACCACCTCCGCTCTAAACTTCTGCACCACGCCAGCGGGTGAACATAAAGTATGATGGATTTAATGCACACCAAAACAAGTCACACTGCGATTTTTTGGTGAAAACGAGTTTAGACTCTGGAATTTTAAACCCAACATTTTACTGCTGGACCATCACAGCCTCAAATCATAACCGAAAGAGAAAAAAAAATCATGATAATAGGATATATTTTCCTCTTTTGATCACTTTTTTTCATTTTTAAAATTGGAGAGGAGTAATTTTAAAGCAAATTAAAATGTTTTTATGTGGCAAATTTGTAGATTTTTTTCGGTTGTTACAAATATATATATAAAAAAATACAAATAATCAGTAAAAGTTGCAGTTTTATAAAAAAAAAAAAAAAGACAAGAAAAGAAAGAAACAACGAACCAAATAAAAAATACACAAATTCAGGAAAATGCAACAGCTGACTAAATATATTCTTCAAAGGTCTAAATTCACTCACGTTTATTTTATGTACTGTTAATTAAAAATCTAAAAAAGAATATTAATTTTTATTTTTTCGTATACTTAGTGCAGAGAAAATATAGTAATCGTAAAAAATTCGAATTCGAGATTTACAAAATGATAATTAACTGGTTACAAAATGATACAAATGATACTGGTTACAAAATGATAATTAATATTACCAGGAAAAAGAAGTGAATTCAAATAATATTATCGTAATCGCTTTACTCATACTTCGCTACCTTATAACGAGCTTATCTAACTTCATTGTAACAGATCTCGATTTTCAAATCCTCTTAACATTTTTTTAAACAATCGATTATGATACGGGTGTCATACTCACTCCTTTATCGTTGTTATCGAGCATATCTTACTTTCTACTGATAATAATCTTTCCACTAACCTAGATAGCATAAAAACGAAATTAAGTTCTATAATCTTTTCGCAGATTAAATAATAAGAAAATTCTTTTTCAATAGACCAGCAAAATTTCATGCGGCATTGAATAAATTTCTGCTATATAAATCTGAAGTACTTTTGCTTTCAAGTATGATTTTTCCTGTAATGTATATAAAGCTTGCATTGAATTATTGACTTTGAGATCAAATTTATGTGTCTTCAAACGAAATTTACGACTCTTCGAAAAATTTTCGATGAGTCAACTCCTCATAACCTAGTAATTACTGTGAACCCTCGCCTATAATTCCGTAATATCTGTTTTCCCGTGAACAGCAGTTCTTGTTTTCTTTCATTTGTAATTGATTTTACGTTGGTATGGCATGGAAGTTCGGAGAATGGAGTGCAGACTGAAATGTAACTTTGTCAAATACACAACTGCGTGTTCTTTTAATACTCATAAGATTAAAAATAATGAAATGTGAAAAATTTCATTGTTAGATATTTCAATGAATTGTTTATTAACTATCATTACTTACAAAATATTTTAACTGGGGAAAATCAATGATATTAAAAAAATACACATGTAATTTCTACTAGAATAATTAGCATATTCTTTGATGACTTATTTTCCAAATAAACACATTCCTTTTTAGTTTCTTCAAAAAAATTTCCATTGCAACATGCTTCATCCTAATGTAAATCATTTGTTTTATTAATTCTTAGTATGTCGAATTTATCTTTGAACACTTTATGAACCGTGCTTCTTTTTTTTAACCTTTTTTCCATTATCGATTTTTCAGATGTTTCAAGATAACAAATACAGAACACTATTCCATAAGCATCACTTATTTACTATTCCATATTTTTCACCTGCTGACATTTGTTCGGTAAAAATTATAAGCATGAATCCAGGAATCGAAAACAGGATTAATTTTAATATAAATAAAAAATTTTGTGGCTGTGTATATGTATGTTCCATATCTCCTCTCAACAACTGGGCCGAATTCAACACGTTTGCATATGCAATAAATATGAATATGTTATATAAAAACATATTCATTCGTTCTGTCAATACTGTCGAATTTAAAAGGGCAAAAATGAATTCAATTAATCAAAATTTTGTCTTTTATCTTAATGGGTCTTTTGACAAAGTTGCTATTGGTTCTAAAATAGTGATTTAAGGCAATCCCTCAAATTTAATAATTATCACAATTTAAAAAGGATTTTAACTATGGCAGTTTTTAAAAACGGCCTAGTTCAATTGATATTCTAATTTCAAATAATAATAGTTTTACGTAATAAAAGGATTTTGTTCATTTCACCATTTTATACGAAAGTAGTTTTTGGCATTAAATATATTACATATGAAAGAAATTTAATCCCTAACAAAGCTGGTTATATGAAACAGTTATAAAAATCATCTTCAAAATGTGCCTTATTAACCCAGATAAATACCTCAAACATAGTTATAAATTACTTTCAGAAATTTATACTTTCCAAAGAACAAGAAAATGTTCGTTATGAAAACACGCTGATAGCTACAAACAACAGCACAGATAACACAAAGATAATGACAGCTCAAAAGTAAACTTTTCGCCTTGTTTTCAGGATAATTCCACTTATTCCATATTTGTACTTCCATTCCATCATTTGCGGTTCTTCTTCTAATAGAATAAAAAAAATGAGAACTCTTTGAAAGGAAAATATTTTGAGTGTAACGTTGTGATTATCTTGACCATAGTGGAGATCTGGTTAGTTGCATATTTGTGGTTAGATCTCCTAATAACCACGAAGAAAACAGCGTGCCATTTCTGTCAGTATAATAGAGAAATTCGAGCACCTTTTTAATTCATAAGAAATACTCCTTTCTCCAAGTCTTTTCTATTAATATATTAAAATCTAATTCAAAGTCTAAATATGTTTCTTATGTAAACTACTAGTTTTTTTTCCCTTGAAAAATTTGGAAAATTGAGATATGTGATATTATTTGTCAAGTGACAATCTATGTCTCCCCCGCTTTATTTTTCCATATTTCAACAATATAATACAATACCAAGGCAATTAATTGCGAATTTCCCGAAATCGCAATCATTCAGTTCATCACTGAAACTAGAAAAATATTACAAAGGAACATAAATACATAAATAAAACCTAATTCAGCAATTTTTCATTATATCAGCATGTGATCGCGCCTTGCCTCGATATCATGACACATACTGAAAGCGGAACTTCAACAGCATTGACTAAATGTGTCGAACAGTCTGTTTGATTTACGCAAGCGAAAAAGTCAAGGTTTAAAACATTTTACAACCTTGTCTGTCCCGCATCCAAAGGAAAAATAACGGCCGTCTTCCACGGTTACATTGTTCTTTTTTAAGGTTGACCTTCGATGCTTTCCTTTCGTTTTTGGTAATCTGACTTTTTCACAAAATAATTTAAAATGTAGAGGACATTTACTACAAGATATTTTCTTACCTTACATTCTAAATAAAACTTCTTCCGTATAACTTTAGTTCAGATACAATCTCTTATAACGAATTACAAGGCAGAACAGAAGGCACGGACCGGTATGGGGCCTTCTATATCTCACATTTCAGGTGAACCGGGTAGACAACTTTTGCTCAGGGCTCGAAATACGGTGAAATATTTTTTATTAAAATAAAATTGCAAAATAAGTTAGACTATACGGTAACCATAGAACTTTTTGCTGTGTGTGGTTTTCGGTCATGAGACATTTTATATAACAGCGACGTTGAACTGAAAACAGGTTTAATGGCGAAAACGTAATATACTGGTTACACAACTGGTTGATTTGAGCTAAAAATTAATAAAAGAAATTAAATGGAAAGAAATGATGTACTATAATAGGAACTCTAGACAATAAGCATAAATCTTCGCTAAACATGATATGTATTATGGGTATTTAGGACGAAATTCTGTTCAAATATCTACACATTTAAAATAATAATTAAAAAAATAATCACCTAACCCTCAATTACTGGTCAGATTCCGACAGTTTTTTGTTTCAAATAAAAATTAATTACTTGCTTTCTTTCATCCTTCATTTTCGAAAGAAATTGAAAACACACTACTTCAATGTACATTCCCAATAAGGAAAATCCGCCACAAAATTCCCCAGCCACAGTCACTGTACAGATTTCGAAATTTTTTTTATATCATATGAAGATTCATAACCCCTAAATAGTCTACAATGGTCATCTACCCTTTTTTATCAGCAATTTGAGAAATACTTCTAAATTAAATTTCGAAAGAAATCTCTACTTCAACATCCAGATCGATTCGATCAATATAATTTATTCATATTAGCCGGTTTCGATAGCCATGTTATTGGTATTTATATAATTATGTGACCAAATTTTATGAAATATATTTTATCAAAACAAAAAAGGTGCTATGTTAAATAAAGATAGAAAATTTTGAATGATTAATTATGCTTGCGCAGTGGAGAAACTAATTTGCGAAATCGTTCCAGTTATTGAGATTGTGGGCTAAGTTTTGTTTAATAATATCTCTCGAAAATAGAGATTCATAAGATTTTTATTGATATATTTAAAGTTAATGAGCTTTCATTTGAAATAAAAAAGGTAAATCGGACCAGAAGTTGAGCTTTAGAGAACTGATTCTTTGGTTTACCTAATTATTTTAAATATATGGATAGTACAGACGACCTCCCTGCCACCACTGAACGAAGCAGTATCGATAGAGCAATATACGGATAGTGGCGGGAAAGTCGGTTTCCCAAGTCGACTCGTAGAAACTCTTTTTAAAAGCGTTAGGATTTATTCAGGATTATTTAAGTATTAATACACAACGTCAGTATTCTTACATTGTCGAGTTAAAAGGCCACGTGCACAAAGTCCTCATTTAAAGTTTCCAATGAAAAGAAATTCTCTAACTAAAAAAAAAAAAAATCTAAACAATTTTTTACGAATTTTTTCTTTTTTACATATTAGTTAAATTTTTAATACTTGTCTCAAATAATTACCGTAAAGCACCCCTCGGAACTTTCAATAAAACACGGTACACTATCAACATGACTGAAAAGTTGAATATCAAATAACTTTCAACCAAGAAAAAAACATTTTTTTTTCAAAAAAAAAAAATGTCGATATCATGGAAATAAGCTGCTACTTCTATTAATTTTAGCATTAACTACAACTATTCATTTGAAAAATAATATATTCTATAAGACTTGAATTTGAATTTTTAAACATATACCTTCACAAGGAAAAATTATTTCTGGAAAAAAAAATCAAAACACTGACACAGGTTTTTTCACCATTCTTTTCCCATGATACTAGAATCAAATCCTAAAATAAAATAAAAAATGCAACGGTATCGAAACGGATAAGAATGCCGATGCTGTTTTTTGAAAGCAGCATGAATCCTCTTACGTAATCAAAAGTTTGGTTATCGTGGGAAAAGCAGATAGGGAAACAGTAGTGACGACCGAAAAAAGACACAGGTATTTTCAGGGGGAAATAAATGAAATAAATTTTTATTTCCATTTGTATTTTCTTTAATTAGACACATTTCGATAAAATTGGCGAACAATTTTCAATTTAATTAAATAAAATTGAAATTATGCATAGAATTTCTAAATTCATAAAGTATGATACATGAGATATAAAAAAATATATATATATGTATATAACAATCTTTTGACTGATAAAAAAAATTCCACTATTTACGTATTTTATATTCATTCTATATGTTCTTAGCTTAATTATTAATAAGACGTGTTTTACATACCAACAAGTAAAAATTGCGCAAATCTACTTTTTTTAAATAAAAAATGTTTTTATATTTCGTGAATTTATATTGGTGCTTCTAAACATTATAAACAAAAACTGGTTGAAAGTGGGTCTTCGATGCACAGTGACTTAATCAGTGGAGTAGGGGAATAACTTGCGCCTGAAGCATAATATAATCTATACTTATAATAAAGCTCAGTGTGTGTGTGTTGGCGCTCTACAGGCCAGACCATTCAACCTACAGCTACCAAATTTGGCACGTGTATACCTTGGAGGCCGGGAATGTGCACCTGGGGGTTATTTTTTCGAATTTTTAACTAGAATTTTATTTATTTAAAAATTAAGCGAAATTTTGGCGTGTTTCTGCTATAACTTCCGAAAATATTACCGCACAAAAAACATTTTTACATGAAGTTAAAGATCAAAAATGTATCTTTTAAATGATACCAATGCTTTAATCTTAAAATTAAATTTCTATTTTTAAAGAATTTTTAAATAAATATTTTAACTATATTTTTCAACAATTTTTTTCGTACAAAATAAAAATAAAATTTAAGCTGCAGGAGCACGTTTCGCATTCATGGGGAAAAATTAGCTTTTTTCAAAGTGTTGCCATCACATTGATTAAAGTTCCAATTAAAAATAAATTAAATCTTTTTGGAAATGAAATCTGCAAAAATATAATTTTCGGCACGTGTCTGTAGGAAAGGAAACAAATAAGAAATATTATTTTTTCTAAAAAATAAATTCAAGAAAAATTATTTTGTGATCTTTTACACTTTCTATATTATTAATCCAATAAATCAGTTTTACTTTAAGACAAGTTTTGTTTAATATGAACAGGATATCCATTCAAATCGGGGCCAAACAGCTAATTTGTAAACCTTTAGTTAGACACAGATCTGCTAAAATGGTCTAAATGGAAAATGATTATATTTTATGTAACTTGATTCAATAAATGCTCTAATAAATAACGAATTTTTGATTTTACATAAAGCTTCTGCTGTGGAAATCACGATTAACAAAATGTTCTTGAAACACTAATATTTTAAATAAAAAGAATTGATTTCCAATCAACTAAATCAATCACTTAAACTGACTGATTTATGAAAATTTGAATATCACTATTCGATAAAAAAAAGGATAATTTTAGATTTTCCATCGATAGTTTGAAAGAAAATACGCTCATCAGCGCGCAGGTTTATCAAGATTAATTGGCCTAAGATTATGAAAATGTTGTTTTTCTAAATTTTTAACATTCAAAACTTCATAAATAAGTCTTAGTTGATGGTGAAAAATAGAAACATTCATTCATTTATTTAAAATTTGGTGTGTCCAAAATATTTCTCAGAATATGATACCTTACTGTATTAAATTTAGACTTCATAATTTTTGAAATATATTTATAGGCCAGAACAAAATATTATTATTAATTTAATTTCAATCCTTTTGAAAGCAAAACTAAAAACTGAATTTTATGCTGAATCTGAGAAATTTTTGTTGAATTATTCTTTGAGTTATTACATAAATTATGAAAAATATTTTGTAGTTCACATAAGACTTAAATACCGAGCGATTCTGTTTGCAATACTCATATTCAATAATAATAATAATAATTAATAAATAACAATAAAGATGATAAATAAAATAAAACGCTTGATTTTATTAAAAAATGTCTTTATACTAATTGCAATTTCATCATTTCCACTTTAAATTAAAGTTGATGTTTTACCGGAAATGCCAACAAATTAGCAAAATATATATAGTAAATTGAACGAAACGATCTAAACAACAGTATAAGTTTGGTATGACTATCAAAATTGGAAGATTAAAAATGTTTTGTTTGAGAATCTATTAAGAGACCAGTTACTTAAAATATTTAATTGAAAATTGTAGCAAGCGGTAATACTGGCGAACCGGCTGGTCGCCAAAGGCGGTTAGTCTTTTATAAATCTAAATTCACGCCAAAAGTCAATATCTCGTAACTATTGTACGCCAATGTCATTCAAGGCATTCTTTGGCATAAATTTATTAGACAGTATACGAGAAACATGACATGACTGGGAGTCATGGGGAGACTTCTCCCACTGTTTTTTTTTAATTTTATTTTGATATTCAATGGCAGGCAATAAATTCACCGGAAAATTCTGCATGGTCTGCTTTCTGATACAGGTTCATTTAAAAAAATGTTGGTGCAAAATTAAATAAACATTTTATTACAAACAAACTTCATGAAAGAAAAAAAATGACTAATATAATGGAGCACAGTTTTTAAATATGATTTGTCATATGAAAAAAACCAAAATTCTCTAGTCAGTGAAATTGATATTATATGTTAAATTTTATCGAATTCAGTAGTGTAATCATACAAACTCAGATGACTATTGAAGATTTAATCATTAAAAATGATTTAATGTTAACTGGTTTCTAATCTTGCAGTCATGTTATTTTAGATCCTATTAATGGATGCAGGTTTTTGAAATTGATAATATTCAGAATTATGACACTGAATTACCAATATTAATATTATTTTGAACTTCGTCATCCATATTCCATAAATAATATTTTCTGAGCATAATAAAAGTTAGAAAGATGAATTCTTGAAAAACTAATTTTCCAGTAATGCCTTAGTTGAAAAATTAATAAGTAAATCATAATTTTAATTTTCTATATATGATATTGTAAGTAAAAAAAAATCGAGAAAATTCAAAATATTTTGTTTGATAAGTTGTCCCCCCCCAAGTAAAATTAAAGTTCGAAAGTCTTAAAATTATTTTTTAAATTAATAATAAATTTTATATATAAAAATTATTTTTTTAAAAGTAGAAGTATGCAATTTTTTGACTCGATAAATTCACAAATACTCCAAAATTATTATAAGATATGCATATAACACTAAAAAAAGAAAAAAAAATGTAATATAGATTCAACTTACTTTCTTTTATATTCTAAAGCGAGGGTCCTATAATATCGAATCGCATCCTCTTGGCTCGCAAAGGTTGGTTCACTCATTTTTTTAGAAAAATGAAAACACCAAAAAAATTAACACAAAAAAAAGGAACGAAAAGGGAATAAAATTATCTTTTCTTACGATGTCATTCTTTTTATGCACACATCACAAACACATTTCGTCAAAGGCAAAAACAATCCTTAAGTTTCGGTTCTACGGATAATATATTCGTGTGGGAAAAAAGATGATAATAAATAACACAAAGAAAAGGAAAAGAAGAGTTAAGTTCTATTCTTTAAGCCGGTTCGAACTGGAAGATCAGGATGCGAATAGGTACACCGCGAAAGCGTTCAGAAGTTCGAATGACCGGCTGATGTGATTCGTCTCGAAGTTCTTGGCTGGAAGTAGGAAATGGCGAAACAGTAGATTCGCCAACTCGCCAAGTAACGGATGAGTTCTAACTTTTTTTTTTATCAATGAATAGGTTGCAACTACTTTCGTTTGATTTTTTTAAAAACATTCTTTGTAATAAGATATGGTGAAAAAAATTTTCTACTGAAATAGGCGATTTAATAAAGCAAAAAAGCTGTAAAACAAAATTATATTAACTAATGTTTTATAATTTGTTGAACAATGCTAACGATTAGAAAAATCCAAATTTTTAAAATAAAAAAAAAATGATTTTCTGAGTTTTTTAAATGAAAGGAAAAATAATGTATCACTTCCATTTTCATCATAAGACAAAACGCATAAATAATTTACTCTTAAATAAATGCATATGAGACCTCAGTTCATATGCACTAATCAAAGCTCTTAATAATACCATCGAAAGCTTAAATTAATTTAAATAAACGCATGCATATTTTAAATATCTTTATTAAATTATTTAAAAACAAGGAAGTTATAAAATAAATGATGAAAAAAAGAGTTATTAGAGATTATTGTAAAAAACTTGTATTTCATTCTTTAATTATTCTTCTGCAATGATGAAATGA
>JAPMOR010088744.1:0-71560 GCA_026543865.1 Argiope aurantia | reverse complement strand
AAACTTGTATTTCATTCTTTAATTATTCTTCTGCAATGATGAAATGAAGATTCATTTGCCTTCTTACATAATACAGTAAAAAAAATTTAATTTTAGATATTAAAATAAACAATAAATTATTAAATAAACATCTTATCGAAGCTTCCAATTGTTCCAGTAAAAGAAAATTTGAAGAAAAAAAAACCCTGTGTAATATCAGAACAAAAATGTTTTAAAATGTCTGGAAATCTATGAAACATTCTAAAGTTCTTAATTTAAAAAATTATTTTTAAAAAAATAAACAACTGACATTTGTAATTCCGAATATTTTTTTTTCTGAAAATCACATAAATCAAATATTTGCTTTTGCATATAAATCTAACATTTTGAAATAGAAGGTATTTAGTGGGAAAATGCTACAGCATAAAATACTAAGTGCATATAAGATGTACAAATCTTATTTTTGATTATTATTTTGGCTGTAAACAACTATGAATTTAGCATAAAAATTGACAGAGAAAGAAAAATACTGAAATTTGGTTTTCAAATTATTCTCTTAATTTAGCTCGAAGAATTACAACAGCAGTCTGAAAAAATTGCGCGAGTTAGATTGTCGAAACTCTATGTCTAAATAAGAAAAGGTGTGTGTGTGTGTGTGTGTGTGTGTGTGTGTGTGTGTGTGTGTGTGTGTGTGTGTGTGTGTGTGTGCGTGCGTGTGTGTGTGTGTGTGTGTGTGTGTGTGTGTTGGAGCTTTGGAGTCCAGTTCGTTTGACCTACAGCTAACAAATTTGACGCTATTATATCTTAAAGTATAAAAATGTGCACTTGAGAGCAATTTTTTTTCTGAAATTTTAATTAAAATTTTTATTAATTAAAAAAACTAGGCTGAATGTTAGTATTTTTCAGCTATAATTTCCGAAAATATTTTTATACATAAACAAATTTCACACCATTTCAAAATTTAAAAAAATTGTGTTTTTAGTAGTACGAATTTTTTATTAATTTTGACATTTTTTTAAATGTTGTTTAATTTTGAACAATATATTGTTGAGCCAAAATGCAAACCCTTTTCATTGTTTCACCAAATATTTAATCGCGTAATTCTCTTCCATTGTTGAAAGCTAAAAAAGAAGGTATATGTGTAGTTTACGAGACAAGTAAAAAAGTGAAGTGAAGTTGCAGTATTGCGAAATTAAGAAGGTAGTTGAGCAGCATATTTACAATTTTAATATAGCACTATGATATAATGTGATCATGATATCATTAAAAGGTTTAAACACACAATAAACAAAACTTAAATATGACGATTAAAAGAACACGATTTTATTGTTAAACGAGTTGGCGAAATTATGGACATGAATTTATATTCAAACGATTTATCTAAAATAAATATGATCAACATTCCCAGAGAACCAACCAGATGTTCTCTAAAGTCGACTAGTATTTCATTCAGAAAATATCACAGTGACTATGACAGTTTAATCATGAGATGTAGATATGCTTTATAATTGAAATATTTTATTCTCTCTTGTTTCTTATCTGATCAAATGCTGTGATCAAGTACGTGAGAAAATGCCCTATGCATTTTCTAAATCCGGCAACGCACTAATTCGTTCTCTCTTACAATCCGGCATTTTCAGCTAGGTGAATGTAAACCATAAAGAAAAAACAAGTCATTACATATGTGACATAAATAATAAGATACTATTCAAATTTTAATATACATTTGGTAATAAATATTTTATATACTATAACAAATATAATATTATAGGCAAATATAGGTTTTGTTATTAAAATATATTTTGTATTGATGAATAATGCAATTTTTCTTAACGTTTCATTTATTTTATAAATTAATATAAAGAATTACCTTTTAATGTACTTTTATTCAATTTAACGATATGATTTCGTGAAATTAAATGTATGTTCTTTTAATTCCAGCATTTAGACTTGTATTGCAGCTGCATCAATAACACTTCTTTTCTGTATATGTTTGGAATTTTATGTTTTTAAACAATGGTCTTGACGAAGAATCTAATCAAATGGAATCTGTAATTATAAAACATCAAAAGAATTTCAGAACCTTTTTTACTATTTATGTCAATTCTGTTTTTCCTTTAAAAATATGTTACTCTCAAAAAATATTTTTAAAGGAAAAAAAAAAAAAGAATCAGTACCAATAAATTCAAAAAAATTTCAAAAATATATATAATTATTTTATAAAAAAAAAAGAAATAATTTTATTTTACCATGTCAGACCAATTACATATTTTAAAAATATAGAAAATAATGCTTAAAAATAAATAAAGAACTAATTGCCTGTAACATAAATACAAAAAGGGATAATATTTTAGAAAAATACAATCATACAATGGCTTTTCCGTAAAAGTTCATACTGATAAGCATAAGATAATTTTATTCTATAATAAGATTAAAGTAGCCATGCATATAATGTGCATCAATGAAATTGGCAAATAATACACTATTTCATTGGAAATACTCTCGTATGTTCTTTGGCTTCCTTTGGTCGCTCTGTCTTTGAAAAAGGTATTTTATCTGGATATTTGTGGCTGCCATCAGAAATAGACTTAATCCCTATTTAATGAATCTGCTTGATTTTCTTTTAGTAGCGGCGGTCTAGCGCTTCGATGCGAAAGTTAATACAATGTTTCACTTTATTCAATTCAGAAAATGATTCTTATCTGTTTCCAAAAAGATTCTTTTATTTATATTTTTCAGACTTATTTTTGTGCTAAAAACGGAATTAGGTCAGCAAGTTTCGTCGGACACT
The DNA here is from genome assembly GCA_026543865.1 of Argiope aurantia. Classification (NCBI taxonomy): domain Eukaryota; kingdom Metazoa; phylum Arthropoda; class Arachnida; order Araneae; family Araneidae; genus Argiope; species Argiope aurantia. Next base: position 68,790 of record JAPMOR010088744.1, on the reverse strand, counting down.
TTTACTAGTTTATCCTCTCCGTGATTAAAAAAACAATAAACTTAACCAATAATTTTTTCTATATTTTTTTACCGTTTTCTATAGCTTTCATCATATGTTTTTACTTTCCCATATATATATATATATAGTATATAGAAAGAATTGTAATCGTCAAAAAATCCGAACTCGATATTTTGACGAATTTTTACGTTTCAAAATATTCGTCTGTTTGTGACAAATACAACTCAAAACTGATTTGAGCTGAATGGATGAAATTTTGTAAGCAGCCCTTCTACCGAATTTGTAGATTTCTTTTAAATTTTGAGTAAAATCCGTTCAGAGGAAGTCTGCTTGTTCGAATATAATTTAACACGATAACTGCGAAACGAAGAGAACTAGATTGATAAAATTCGATACACAGAATTAACATCTATAATCTAGACATTTTTCACAAATTTTTGTGAAAAATGTTTTAATCCAAATCCAATGAGGAGTTGATCATCTGTCGGGCCGTACTTTCAGAAACATACGGAATGAAATAAATATATTAACTTTGATATGGGATTTTTTTTATTATAAGTATAGCTTTTCACAAATTTTTGTTTCAATCGATTGGGAGAAACGCATATAAAATATCGATTTGATTTTCGAATGATATTAACCACAGGGATCAATTTCCAAATAACTCGCCAAGGCTGACATGGTATATTCAATAAAAATGCTAAATTCAAGCCAAATGTTAATATTTCGTAATTATTGTAGGTTAATGCCATTTAAGCCGTTCTCTGGCATGACACGTTTATTAGAGAGTATGCGAGAAAGTTTTGGAGAGACCATTCAATCTAGTTATTATTTTCACATGCACGAATCGTGCAAAGAAAATGAATGGGATCGTTGAAAAATTTCTTCCACAAGATTTAGATGAACCTTGCTATCTTCTGGCCGGTCTTTATGTCTAAAATTGCCTCTTTTCAGTCAAATTTGAACGAAATGCGCCAATCTGAAATCTGTCTATATGCTTATCCAAGTGCTTATAAACATGATATCTCAAAAACTCAAATGAATAGGTAGATGAACATTTAACATGCAATTATATCATCATAAAAATATAACTTCGTCACATTTTGAGGGAAATATGATATTGGGTTGACCGTTTGTCGATCTCTATATTCGCGTTTGATAAATTTGGTTTGCTGCAGTGTGTTAACAAAAATTGAAACTCATTCTACTATGAAGTTAGTATTTCAAACTTGTAGTTAATATTTCGTAACTATTGTACACCAGTATCATACAAGAAGTTTTCTGGTATAACAACTTTATTAGAGAGAATGCAAGAAAGTTTTGGGGAGACCACTTCCGCTGGTTATTTTTGTTCATTGCTGCGGAATATATCACATAAAATTGCCTCTTTTTTTCTATTCTGTTTTCAGTGACAGATTTTGTAGAGTTGAATTAAAGGATTGCAATTTTAAAAACAGTGAAATCGATTTTCTTTAACTTATTTCACACACACACACACACACACACAAATCTACAAAAACGACTGTAAGGTGCCATAATGATATTCGACATTTCCGAAAGCTTGGTGATGAAAATTAGTCGCCAATCAGGAAGGAAGGGGAGATTGAGCGGAGAGAAAAGGGCATTGAGACGTGAGAAAAACACGGTGTGATATATTTCATATGTCATACATGTGTAGGGTCCCATTATCCAAAGGTGTCAATAAAAAATTTTTGGGTATAATTCCAAGTCTTCCATACCTCTGACTACGATTCACGAATTTATAAACCTGCTATAACTAAAAGAACCCGTATTACAATATTGGATTACACGGATATTGGCAAAAATTTTATCTTTTTTTTTCTTTTATTACATAATTTATCACTACGTTGTGCCTCTGTCTTAGCGCCTTCAAATGAACTAAAAGTATATGCAAAAAATGCATGACGTGGCAATGAAAGCATGGATATTGCCCATGTGACCAAGAGTTGCCTAAATGTGTAATTATTACGTACACGAACAAAACTTTTGGGTTTTGCTTAATCTTTTCCTACCTTTGCAACATGGAAATTATAATCTTTTGAAATCTGCGGAATTGCTTTAAATTTTCCTCTATTTTCCCCACAATTAATTATTAACACATTCCTCTCAAGTGTAATTGCACGCAAATGTTTGTTGAACTGATTAAAGCTTAGTGTTATTTATTAAGCGACAATTACTAAGATATTTTCCGGCTGCTAATGAGTTAAAAAGATGTGAAAAATTCCATATTTATAAGACGCTAATGTAATTGACACAGAAATCGCCCTTATTACATTTTGTCAAATGACAGCAATTAAATGTAAACAAATTATTATACGAACGCTTCAGACTGCTTCAGTGGCCGTTTTTATGGCGCACTTAATTCAACGCTACGCCAACTAATGAAGATTAGGAATGCCAAGTATTAACAGAAATGTTCTAAATGGGGATTGCCAAAAAATAAGTATTCTCACAGAGGAAAGAAGATCTAAAAGAACTTAAATTATAAGAGTCAAATAAAGTTTAATTGAATGTGGAAATAAGGCTTAATCATTGCTAGGTAGGTAATTATTATGATTGACTTATGGAAATTGTTGATATATCTTCCAAAATTGCTATCTCACATAGTCAGTTTTTGAATTACGTTAAAACTTACTTTTTTAATAATATCACTTCTATATTTGTGCAATGTTTTATTTTTAATATTTTTTAATGTAATACACAATTTGTAACAATTAATTTTTAATGTTATGATGAAATTTAAACTCATCTTTCAAAGCATTCTTTTTCCAATGTTAAAATTAACTGTTAAAAAATATGTCCCTTTGTGTATTAATTCTGAAGCAGGATTTTTAATTCCGCTTTTATTTCGCATTATATACAATTTTTTATATGCAAGCATTGTAATTTATTTTGACTTGTTCAATTAAATGCATTTTTTTTTGTCTTACGTAGTATTAAATTAAAATTTTAAAAAATTAACATATATATGGATTTTGTATTAGTATTAACTATCTAAAAAAATCAATCCATGCAAACGAGTTAATATAAATATTATATATCTGGAAACTTGTACCATATATTGGATGTGTATCTACGAAAGCGAGTTTTACGTCGTGGTGACAGGTGTGAGTTAGAGTGTGGTGTAACCCTGTTTTTACTTTCTCTCTCTAAAGCATACGAAACAATCTGAATGACTGGACCGCAACACTGGCGAGAACTGTAGTTCAGTCCTAAAAGTCATCAACGGCCGCCGTACAGCCCTTCCCTTAGGAAGTAAGTCCTGCCATTGATGGGAGGAGCCAGATCCCCACCTTTTTCTGTACCCTCCAGGATGGTGAGAACCAACCACCATAGGGAAACTTTCCATCCTCCTTTACGAAGTGACCCCCAAGTGATTCGTATTCGTAGTAAAAAGAAAATATAATAATCATCAAAAAATTCGAACTCGAGATTGTGACGAACTCGAGAATTCGACGTTTCAGAATTCTCTGAATTCAAAAAACACATTTTTAGAAATTGTCCGTCGATCTGTCTGTGTCAAAGATAACTCAAAAACGCTTTGACCTACATGGTTGGAATTTGGTATACGGTCTTTACAGCAAATTTGCAGATTTCTGTCAAATTTTGAGTAAAATCCGTTCAAAGGAAGTCTGTCTGTCTATCTCTTTAAATATAAGGTAACACGATAATTGATAACACAAACAGAGCTAGATAAATGAAATTCAGTACGCAGATTTAACATCTGTAGTGTAGATATTGTCAAATTTTGAACTAAATCCAACAACGGGGGGATTGTCTATCGTTCTGTGCTTTCAGAAACATGTCAATATGATAATTCTTAAACTAATCCCTTAAATATATCAAATTTGGTATGAGATTTTGTGATTACAAGTACGTTTTTGGATCAAATCCTTGTTCCAATCGGTTAAGAAAAAACATATCTAAATCACAAATTCGATTTTCGGATGTTTTTAACCACATGCTAAGATTAATCGCTTAATAACTCACCGATAGATTCAGTAAAGATGCAAAATTCACTCCAAAAGTTATTATTTCGTAACAATTGTACGCCAATGCCAAGCAAGACGTTCCCAGTCATGGCAGATTTATTACAGAGTATGCGAGAAAGTTTTGGGGAGACCATTTCAGCTAGTTTAAAATTATTATGAATTCTACAAGAAAACTGTAATTGCCTCTAATCAATGTTTAAATATTTCTTTCTTTTCTTTTAAATAATATTTCATTCATGGAATGACATTTTGAATGATTCTAGTAGCAACCCAAAAAATCGTGGTTCATAATAATAATAATTTAAAAAAAACAGTTAAAATGCCTTGCTCGAAGTTAATCAATAAACTAATAAATCATGGCCTATTGTCACTGTCCGACTGAAAGAAAACGCCCAGTTATCTCCTATCCTAGTCGAATGCTCTGATATTGTTTCCTTCTAACATCTGGAACAGGTAAATCTGATAACGATACAATTTTTGGGAAATAATCGAAATCGAAAATAAGTGCAAGTGATCAGTAATAGATGCGATTAAAAAAAATTTCTGAAAGGTTTCTAGATTTTTTTTTTTTTTTTTCGTTCATTTAAGCGTGTTCTATTTTCGGGTCAAAGTTAGTTTGATGATAAAATGCTGCAAAAAAGTTTTGGCTATAAACCATCAGCAAATAACAAAACATCGGATTCATTATTCACTGTGTTTGAACAAATGCCGGATATTTCAAAAGAGACAGTTTTTATTTCCGATGCTTAGAAAACCAAGTAAATATTCTTTAACAGCGAACAAACAAAAAAAAAGTCTCAAATTAAGCGGAAGAAATAATGCAAGGAAAATTTCTTCCAAAAGGCTTTTAAAAATACTCCTTGTTTATTATTTTTTACAAATTAAACATTATCAAATGGTTGAAATTGCCAGGAAATGTTATTTTAAAAAAATAAATATGTTAAGTATAATGCTTCTACTGGAAAAACATACAGAATTCTTTATTCTATCATGGCTTATTAATTGCTGTTGTAAGTACAGTTATGGAAGTCCAATTAAAGTCGTGAGCAGGAAAAAAGTAAGAGAAAACCCATTTATGCAATTTAGATGTTTAACTTTCCATTTTTAAAGTTTCAAATAAAAATAACCTGCAAAAACTAAGTCATTTTATACAATTTTTTTAATCACATTTCTCATATTTACAAAAATAAATAAAGGAAACTTGAATATCTAGACCGAAAATGTTTTCAGCTTGGTTCATCTGTTTTCAAATTATTTTTAAAAATGCGCTGCAACCGTAACGTGCTCAAACACACACATACACACACAAAAAAAATCGGTGCAACGCGCATGTACATATAAAGAGGAATTAAAAACTGAAAATTATTACTGTAAAATTGCTCTTTAAAATATTTTTTTTAAAAAATGTATTAAAATTACAGAAATATTTGGCTGAAATAAAGTTTGTATGTCTAAAAGCATTTTTTTAAAAAATTTTGAAAATGTGTAAAAACGTTTTTTTTTTCCCTGCTATTCAGAAATTAGTGATATTGATATTGAAGTGAATATTAAATTAAAAATGATCTAATAAAATTTTGGTAAAACTTTGGATGTCGGGATTCTGCTACTTAAGGAGTAATTACGTGTCAAAACTAATAGCTCAAAATCCAATGTTACCTTATTGAACAAATTTTGTGTCACGCATCTTGATTTTTCGCATGGCTTTATAGTATCCAATCTGCAAATGTCATCGTATTAAAAATGATTCAGACAATGATAAATGCATCAGAAAATGGGTATTAAAATTTTATATTTGTTAATCGATATTTATTTGTTGTGATTAATGTATAATAAAATGCTAAATAAACGCTTTGAGGATTCTATGGATAAAAATATTAAAACATAAGAAATGAAAAAAAATATTATCTCTACAAACTATAAAAATAAAGAAGTAAGGATAATAAAGAAAAGAAATAAAGATAATAAAGGCCAAATTCCCCAAACGACTTTATTGGACCAAACTAAATTTCAAGCCATTTTAATTTGTTAAGTTATCTTTTTAATGATACCACTTTAATAATCGTAGACATTTAATTAATTCTTTAAAAACATTTTTGCATAATTTTCAACACTAGATTACACTTTTAGAAAGAATCTCAAATCGTTTTCATTACATCATCAAATGTTTAACAGCGTGGTTTTGTTCCATTGTTAAAAGCCAAGGTAGAAGGATTCTGTTTAATATCCGTGTGGTTTACTTGTTAAATAAAAGAATGGAATTACAATATCGCGAAATTTATTAGAGATATGGACATTTACATTTCTAATAGCGTTATGATGCTATAAAATTTTATTCATTAGAAAGGTTCGTGTACGCAATATACAGAACAGGTATAAGGCTACTAAAATAACGGGGTTTTAATTTTTATCACAATTTGATATTTAAGCTCTTTTCTAGAATCTTAAATTATACATAAAATATTTAATCGAAAATAAACATCAACCTGTACTCATGGCGGATCAAATGGTCGTCAAAAGCGGCTAGCAAGCAATAAAAAAATTAATTTCTTTGCTTTCTGAACAGAAAATACCTCTTTTTAATCTGTTGAAGACCATTAAAAGTATGAGTACATAAAATATTTATGTACTCATTTATGATTGGATTTAATTATTAATTCTCCACTAATTTTCTTTCCTCCTTATTTAAAAGTGCAATGATATAGATATATATATTTCCTTCAAAAAATTAACAATTTTTTTTTTAATAAATTTTTCTGGTTTACTTTCGATTGTTGAATGGTGGATTCTAAGTTTCACCGGATGTAGTTTTGGCAAGCAAACAGCTACCTTTTTTTTTTTTTTTTTTTTTTTTTTTTTTTTGCATAGCTACTAGGTTTTTAAAGATATCTTTTCTTATCAGTAAGTGTCAAAAAATCTTTATCACACTTGCGATTAAAGAAAAGCTGTTTCGAAGACTGAGCAGGTAAATTCCCTCTGCGCCATCCCCACTGCGATTAGTTGGTTGGTAGGATTTTATTTGGCTCAAGAGGCCATATTTTATCATGCTGTGCCAAGCTAATATAGATAAACAGCATCCCGATGTTAAAAAATATATATTAATGTATCGTGAAATGTGTTCAAATTCTAAAAACATTATGAACCAGTGGGAATGGTCCCCCTAAAACTTTCTAGTATACTCTCTGATAAACTTGCCATGCCAGGAAGTGCTTTACATGGTGTTGGCGTACAATAATTACGAAATGTTAACATTAGCGAGAATTTAACGATTTTACTGAAACTATCCTTGGCGAGTTTTTTGGCGATGAATCACTGGTATGCGTTTAATAGTATCCGAAAACTGAATTTGTGTTTTAGACACGTTTTTATCAATTGAATGAAACCAAAATTTAACTTTTTTTTTCACTTGCAGTCACAAAAAGTTGATATGTCGGCTTCCTGTCCTAAGGATAGCGCGTCTTCTCTGTGATCTATCCAGGGTTCGGGCATGGTTGTTCTTTACCTTGTGTTCTTTCTCTGAGGCGCGTGAAAGAGCCCCCCTGTAAAAAGGGATTGTGCAAGCGAGTGTGCGAGTAGCATCTTCATATGAGCTAAAGTCAGTCTTCTGCCCTCAGGCGCTCAGAGGCTACTAAATCCCCGCATGTTCATTATGAGAACGTAATCCGTTTTATTTCAGACTTTTATTATCTGGAGTGATAGAAACACAAAAATTACATCCACAACCTTAGCATTGTTGGCATAACAATGTGTTCCAAAAAATGAGAAATAGTGATGGGTGGGCATTCGGAGAATACGGATTCAGCGATCCCACGCCTGGTAGGTGTTGATATTCGACCTAGTGAACTTGCCTTTATTCTAAATGTGACATTGTTTAATACGGTCCATACTTCCTTGAGCTGGCTAATAACTGGAATGAACTGTCGTAGTAAGGCAGAAATTAATTGAAACGATGTATTTTTAATATCAGCATGGTTCATGTATCAATATATTCAATTGAGTCAATTAAATATATGAAAAGCAGGAATCATATAAATTGGGTAGACAATATATTATGATATATAGAATGTTTAGAAGGAAATTTGAATTAACTTGCTATTTTATATACATTTACTGTACGTAATATCAAAGTATGATAAAGAACAATAAGTGCTATTCAGGAAAAGTATTAAACGAGTCATTAAAATGATTTATATAAAATATGTGCATTTTATAGAAATTCAAAATACTATAATTGGCCATTTCTGAATGAAGACTGGAATGCCTATGGGGATTAATCTGTCTTTTGGTATTGGAAGCGTCATTATCTTTAGTATTTTATACTTTTCTAGTTAATTTTGTCGCATTATATCGAATGCTATTTACTTTCTCGTATATGTAGTTTAGAAAAAGTATAATAATCGTCAAAACTTTCAAACTCAAAATTTTAATGAATCTGCACGTTTTAGACCTTCCGGAGTTCGAAAAACACATTTCTAGAAAATGTCTGCCCATCGGTGTTAATGATAACTAAAAAAAAAAAAAAAAAAAAAAAAAAAAAATTTGATCTAGAAGAATGAAATTTGATATGCAATCTTTAGATCAAATTTGGGAGATGTCTGTCCTATTTTGTGTAAAATTTGTTCAGAGGAAGTCCGTCTGTCCTGCTGTTTGAATATAAATTAACACGATGGCTACAAAACGAAGAAAGGTAGAATAATAAAATTTGGTGCACAGTTTTAACATCTTTAGTATAGACACCTAAATATTTTGAGACAAATCCAACCAGGCACTGACCGTCTGTCGGCCTGTACTTTCAAAAACATATAAACGCGACAATTCAAAAATGCAATGAATTAAATATATTAAATTTGTTATGGGATTTGGTAACGTCAAGTGTAGTTTTTTTAATCACATTTTGGTTTTAATCGGCTGTGAAAAATGTGTCGAAAACACAAATTGGATTTTTGAATGTTATTAACCGCATGTCAGGATTACTCGTCAAATAATTCGCCAAAAATGACACGAAACATTCGCTATAAGTGCTAAATTCAGGCCAAAGGTTAATATTTCGTAACTATTGTACGCCAGTACCATGCAAGGCGTTCTCTGGTCTAACACCTCTATATGAAAGTATACTAAAAAGATTTGGAGAAACCACTCATTCCGACCAAATCCAAAAAGAGAATAATGTTAAGAAAATGATGAATCCGAAGGTCAGATCCCTACAATCGTTGATCAAAATAAAATTACTTACAAGAATTGCTAAAACAGTGACAGCAACCAATATATGAATAAATAAAAAACGATTATTCCCCTCATGAAACATTAAAAATAACACTTTTAAAAACAAAACAGATAGATAAAAATAAGAATCATAAAGCCAAGGGTTGAAGTCAAATACAAATCAGATAAAATTTAAGCAATAAAAAGTCGCACGAATTCATTTGTACATTCTAAGACACATGCATATCACATTTGTTTACATATAAGAACTCAATAAAAAGGAATGAAGAAACGCAAATGCATAAAGAAATATCACATAATAAAAAGGAAATTGACCAAAACACTAAACCAAATTTTTGAAACAACTTAAAATTTTTTAAAAAGTATATTAATTAATTGGTTAAATTAGATTTATATCAAAATAAAATTTATAAAAATTTACTGTACCAATTTCTCCTACAACATCAGTAAACGATCACGCTAATCAAGAGGAAAACTACCTTGATGACTTAAAAGATGGACAGAATAACTACATATTTCTTAAACATTCTTTATCGTACATGTTTTTCAAATGCCACCATATACAAAAAAAATTCCCGAATTTTTTAATGAGTGAACATTTTCTAAATCATCCATGATGCTAATGCTTCCTTATATATTTGTGAGTATTTTGATCTCTTTTAGTTGATAATTAAAGTATTTTTATCAAATTTTAATGTAAGGTTTTACTGAATCTTGAATCCACCTGGGCCCCTTTTTGAATTTTTTTATTAAAATTTTAATTATTAATTAAAAACTTACTTTCCATTAAAAAAATTCCCCACCGCCAAATGAGTGAGGGTTCAGTTTTTTCCCCCACGCTAATGAGGTTAGGCTTAACATGTTTCCGACCAATTATTTCAAACGATGCTGTTTATTTTCTTAATGTTTGATTCATTTAAAGTTAAACAACGTTAATGAATCGATCTTTCAGATTCATTCTGAAGTACTTTTGAATTAAAATAAAGCAGAATAAAGGAAATTAAAAATGTCTAATCTGCATAGCGTTACCCCAACTGGCGTAGAAAATTCACGCATTTGCGTTACCATAATTGGCTTCGAAAATTCACGCATGCGCATTGCATTCTGATTGTTGACAACTATTTTCAACGGATTCGGACTTGATTTAAATTATTTTTAGGTTAGTTATGTGCTTTTGTAATTAAATTGTATTTATGTTAGTTACATATTTTTTGTATATGCGTATAATTTTAAGAACATCGTTTTTTAAGTAGTTTTTTTAACCTGTTTTCGACCAATTATTTTAAACGATTCTACTTATTTTCTTAGTGTTTGATACATTTAAAATTAAATATTAATCGATCGCATTTACAAAAAATATATAACTAACATAAATACAATTTAATTACAAAAGAACATAACTAACCTCAAAATAATTCTCCGTTGAAAGTAGTTGTCAACAATCAGAACACAATGCGCATGCGTGAATTAGTCGATCTGCTCATCATGAATCTGAGAAAATTTTGTTGAAAAATTCTTGAGATATTACATAAATTAAGCAAGATATTCTTTAGTGCCCATAAAGTGTAAATGCTCAGTGACTGTTTTCAGTAATCATATTATGAAAGAAAAGCTTTGCTTCAGTAAAAATTATTATTATATTAATTGCAGTTTAATCATTTCCACTTTAATTTAAAACATAAATTCTACGGGAGCTAACAGTAAATTAGACAGATACATATTTCGTTATGGCTGAAGACCTTTATAATATTATGAGTAAATTATATGACTATCAAAATTTGAAGTTTTAAAATATTTTGATGAAGACGCTATTAAAATAGGAGTTACATAAAATATTTCATTATTAAAATTTTAACGAGCATTAAGATTGGCGAACCGGCTGGTCACCAGAGGCGGCTAGTATAGAATAAAAACAGAAATCAGAATAGAGCAACCACTTAATTAAATAAAATATTAACTAAAAATAATAACAGCTTGTGCTTTGTGCAAAAACGCATAACACAAAAAGAGAATATAAATCAGAAACAGGAACAACAGAGAACAAAATAACATACACGAACAAGAAAACATAATAACATACACAATCAAGACGAACATAATACGAACAATCTTTCATGACTTCAACGCATACAGAATCGTAACACAACCCAAATTATCAAAATAAAAAAATATTAAAAAGAAATCTACTTTTTTAAAGCAGTATAATCATTAATAGAATACATATAGAAGAAAATTGCCCCTCAACTTCAACACAAGTATGTAAGAACTGTCTTAGATTGCATTTTGTAATCTCATCTCTTATTTTTACACATTTTCAAATTGGGGAGTTCGAAAGTTTAAAGCGATTTAAGTATGAAATAAACGGAACAGGGTCCGTAAGAAAATGTTTAGTCAGCATAATAACAAATTTCAATGTAATTTGCAGATAAGTTTATTTTTAAAATTTGACGATTACCCCGTCACACAAATGACTTGTTTTTCTAACAACATTAACGTTTTAACCAGTAGGTGTGATCTCGGCAAAAAATTCTCGCATATTCTTTAATAAAAGTATTACTTCCCACACCTGGTGAAAAATTGTGGACCTTATGTAAAGTAGAGAACCTTTGCAATGGCGTTACCTTTTGGCGTAAATTTATCATTTTTACTGAATCTGTTGTGTCATCCTTGGGGTATTTTTGGTGATTAATTCTTGGCATAAGGTTAATTGCATTCGAAAATCAAATTATGTTTTAAATGTTTTTCCGAACCAATTAAAATTGAAATTTGACACAGAGTTATAATTGTAATCCCAAATTCAGACACCAAATTTGACATATTTAAGTCACTCTGTTTTTCAAATGTCGCGTTTTCATATTTCTGAAAGTATAGACCGACAGCTTATTAACCTCTTGTTGAAATTAGCTCCAACATTGATAGGTATTTACAATATAGATGTTAAATCTATCGAATTCTCATTTTGTAGTAATCGTGTTAGCTTATATTCGAACAGCCAGGCACATAGACTTCCTCTGAATGGATTTTGTTCAAAATTTGACAGACGTCTTCAAATTTGGTGGTAAAACCATATATAAAATTTCATTCATCTAGTTCAAAGTGTTTTTGAGTTATCTTTAGCACAGAAGACATACAGACGAATAGACAGACACAAAACCCAGAGCCAAAAATGTGGGTTTTGATTTCAAAGAGGTCTAAAACTTCGAGTTTCGTCCAAATATGTTTGAATTTTTTTTGTCAATCATATTTTCTTTATATTTCACGTGCTAGGAAGTAAAAAGCCAAGTTACGGTGACATCGTAAGAGCAAATTTGCAAAGAAACATGTCTTTTCGTTCACATGAGCAGAGCATTTTTGGTTGAATGATTTTTCCAAAGCATTTCCAAAAATTTCATAGAATGACATTCAGATTTCGCGACTGTCTAGAAAATTTTATTAGACTGCTAGACAAGTGTCACCGTCTCAACCCAACATTGGCACTACAGTTCCCAAAGTTATTTATTTTCTTATTTCTTATGTCCCAGTATTCTCTGATTTCAATCATGAAATATGCTGGAGCAATGCGCCTTTTACAGATTTTCAAGGTCCATAAGAGGAAATTAAAAAAAGAAAAAGAAAAAAAAAAGGAAGATTTCTTTGTCGTTTGGGGAATTTCCGCGAAACGCGTGTGGGAAGAATCTGTGATTTATTCCTTGCACAAGGGACGGGTCGAACAAAAGGAACGACAAGTCATATTTATTGTTAAGTCGAAGGATATGTTTTATGTTTCCAAATCGAATCAACGTCTGGGCGTGTTCCCTGGGATCTTGTGAGAAAATTTCGCTTCCAGGGAATTTCGTTTCGTGTAAACATTCGAAAAAGTCCTCCAAGCGTACTCTTGCGCAAGATGGGAACTTCTTGCTGTTGTTACCTCAGTGATCGATGGAGCGTGAACTCGATTCAGTTCTTAAATGAATGGAAAAAGTGTTTTTCCCACTAATACGTTAAAATAGTGGAACAGATATCATTAGCAATACCTCAGACTTTGCAAAAGCAAAATAACATTTTTTTTAGATAATAACAGGTTTTGCGTTTGCAAGGCGACATCAATTTCATTAGAATAATAACCACAAAGAATCCTCCTAACCGAACTTAGATGAATAACTTACCGACACAGACAATAATACGAATAATAATAATCTGTGCAAAATGGTGTTGTGCCAATAATAATAATCTGTGCAAAATGGCTGTCATTGTGGTGCTATCCGTGCACGGACACCTTTTTGACAAAATACAATGCGTCAGCAGCAATGAGCTCGTCTGTTAGGCAATGGCGTTATTATTTTACTCTCCTGAGAAGTGAGAACCCGCTTATTAATCGATAACTTCTGATCCATGTATTTGAAGAACCCAGTGAAAGGATTTATTAGAATACTCACCATTTCGTAATTATCCTTGCCTCATTCAAAGGCATTATTTTTGAATTGAAAGACCGCCGCCGCTATAACATTGAAGGAACTAAGACTGAATTCGAATGGCCACCACTGGCCACGATATAACTCCTCCAGTAAGAAGTATATTCCATTATCAGAGTGTAAGTAGCTCGAGCCCACATCATTACTATAACTAACAAGAAAGTGAGAAACAACCACTTATCGAAAATTTCTCAACTCCATATTTGGGATTCCCCTCATGGGGGTTCATTAGAATGGGGAAATTAGATAAATTAATAAAAAAAAACAATGCAAAAAAAATTCAAACGCTTTCATTATTTTTCTAATTAGTTGAATAAGGTACTGTTTGAACAAGTACTGGCAATCATGAAAAAATATATATGTGTGTATGTGTGTCTTTCAATGTTTTACTTACAAATTTCTTCGCCTTTATTTTAGAATCATACTCGCTTGTTTACATTTCATTACACTATAAGGAACAAAATAACTCATGAAGATGTTTTAACATTATATCACAGAGACTAGAGAGTCCTGAATCGGGAAAACATTTCAGACTGTCGACTGTTCCTTATAAATTAACTCATATTAAATAGTAAAAAAAATTTACTTTACTTAATAAAAAAAGGAAAAAAAATTACTTTTCTTGATAAAAGAAAAAGTGAACTCATTTACTGCAGTAATTTTTGCTAAAAAGTGATAACTCAGATGAAAAAGTACTATTTGGCTTTTGCTTAACTTTTGATTGGAATGCTTTAGCATGTCCTACTATTAGCTTAAACGTTCACTAAATCAGATTTTCAAAAATTAGAATGTATCAAATAGAATCAAAAATAAAATGATCGTTGAGACTGAATCAATTTGAAGAGAAGAAAAGTAAAGAATAGAAATTCATATAACCAGTGTGTCCGATCACTGGTTATATGATTACAAAGTTCATAACTTTAATTTTATCTGTGATCTACCCTATATGTTAAATAATTGGAAGTCGGTTTTTCTTTTTATACTTATTTTAATAGAACTGTGCAAAAATAAATTATTTAGAGATTGTATTTTATAACCATTGTAATGACATTGATAAATTATTAGTTATAGGCGTATATTCAGGAAATTCTATGTTTTAAGCAAAAATTGTATTTTGAATAAGAATAGGCATTAAAAATAACAAATCAGAAAAACACAGTTACATGTTATACTTTAATGAATTAAAAACATAAATGGGAATAATGAATTGAACCCATTTCTTACCAGTAAATAAAAAAATTATTAATGCACCTTTCTTTTTCAAATGATATAAATAAAACTACTGTTGAATATTTCAAAACAATTGTTCAAAAACTAATAAAATATTTTTTTTAAAAAAGCATTGTGCTCTACCGCACATTTCTAAAAGATTTCATGCTTTAAAAAAAGATAATCATACTCAGTAAACAATTATAAATTTTGAGTTTAGAAAGCTGAAATAATATCATTTCAAAATGATAAATCAGAAAGAAAAAAAAACCTGAATTTTAGAAAGCAATTTCCATAATAGCATTTTGAAATTTTAACCAAAATATTTAAAGAAATGTAAAAGGAATAAATTGATACTATGATTTATTATAAAGATTATAACAAGATAACTGGCTAGTTATTTAGAAAATCAGCTACGAGTAGAACCGATAAAATAGAATTGAAGATTTAAAAAGAGCGTAAAATTATTATTTTAATTTTTTTTTTTTTTTTGTGAATTGAAAGAAACTACATTTAGTTATTCTGAGTCGTATTCGAATAATTTATTTTCATTTTTGATAACAATATTTTAATGATTATTTTATCTTTGTTTCCAGTCATTGTTATTTTCTGTTCGTTTGAGATAATCAATTTCTAATAATTTATTCTATTCGTTCTTATGTTACACTGACCCAACGAATGGTTTTAAATTAAAACTATTGTGATTAATCTGTATTTTTCCTAGGTTATTTTTTTTTAGAGAAAAGTTTTGAATACATGCGATATAGAAATGGTTTTAGAAAAATGTAGATTTTTCCTTTTAGAATGAGATCAATTTCTGTTCACATGATTCAAGCGATCACCAAATGTTTATTTCAGAATTCGCAGTACATCTTCTAGAAAGTCCGTAATATCACAATCTCAAAACATAGATACACTTAGGATGACATTTCCAATAATATTTATCAAGTAATATGTCACGTTACGAATTATCTTGTGAAATAATTAATGCAATTTGTACTATCTTTCTATCGAAATCTTTCCAAATCTTGTGTAATGTAATAAAACACATGTGTGTTTTTTAACTTAAAAACTACTCGCACGTGTTCCAAAACTTTTGCTATTCGCGCTATCTCAAAATTGTTTTCGTAACACATTCATTCAAATGGCGTATGCTCATATCGAATGAATTTATATAATGAAACCATACACTAGTCCTGATTTTTCTCGAAAATGCTCAATTGAACATGTACGAAATATACTATTTCCTACAAGGGGGAAAAAAAACATTCATGGGATTTCCCCTCTCCTCTTAATTAAAAGCGTAAGTTTCATCCAATTTTCATTACTTATTTTTGAAAATTGAGTATCATGAAAGCATTTGGAAATGTATAGTAACTTTTTTAGAATAGAATTCTTTTTCAGCTCACGAATTCTGATAAATAGAAAATTATTTATACCCATTTTTCAGCAGCACTGAAGTTGCCGTCCTGACCTGGGGTTAGCGCGCCTTTCCCGTGATCTGGGAGTCCCGGGTTCGAGTGCAGGTTCGGGCATGGTTGCTCTTCACTCTGTGTTCTATCTATGAGGTGTTTGAAAGACCCCCCCCCCCATCCCTCTGGTAAAAGAGGTTGTACAAATGAGTGTGAACTACATATGAGAAGAAGTCAGACTTTTGCCTTCGGAAGAGCAGGAGTCTTTACCCTCAGAAGCTACAGCATCCCCCTTTCCGTTGTAACCCGGACACGCCATTATCATCAACACTTAAGGCGCCGCCGTGGTCTGGTGGTAAAGAATCGGAGAGTTCGAGCCTTGAAATCGGATTGCATCGAAGAACTGCGATGTGATCATAAAATCTACTGGGGACAAACAGTGATGTGATGCAGAAACATGAAGGAAAAGGTGCCAGTTGAAGTGTCGCTCTCGTCATTTGGCCATGATTCACAATTACGAGATCTGTCTAAGAATTACTCCAATGTTACTTTAAAGTAGGGTAGTAATCTAACTAAATAAATTCAAAGTGGCTGTTTTTTTAAAGTAGTATCTTTACAAAAAAATAATATAAATATCGATATTAATTTTTTAACAATTATTTTTTTTATGTAAAACGCAGTATTGTTGAATTCCAAAAGTTTCGCTGGAGTTAAAAAAAATTGAAAAATATTTCACCAAATTTACGCTTTTTTTTAAATATTACTCTTGATTTAATTAAATTATCATAGCGTTCCATGGTTTATTTTATAGGGCTTTTTTAATATCTACCACTTTTAAGGGATTGAAGGATTCCAGATAAGAAACGCCCGTGTGAGCGCAAAATCTACTGGAGCCAAACATCCTTCCATTGATGTAGGGCAAGAACTTGGAGAGAGGGGTGATAGTTTAGATGTTGCTTTCGGCATTTGACCACGGCTCACAGTTACGAGATGCGTCTGGGAATAATTTTGATGTTGCTTTAAAGCAAGGCAGTAATCTATCTAAACTAAATTTGATGTGGGTGGGTTTTTTTAAAGTAGAATCTTTCCAAAAAAATAAAATAAATATCCATATTAAATTTTAACAATTAGTTCTTTTTATGTAATACGTACTAATGTTAAATTCTAAAAATTTCACTGAAAAATATTTTACCAGATTTACGCTTTTTTTAATATTACACCTGATTTAGTTAAACTATCATAACGTTCCACGATTTATTTCATAGGTCTTTCTTAATATCTACAACTTTTTATTTTAATTTTTCCTTTTAAGATTAATAACCCTTTATTTAAGCGCGAAGATCTAGTGTTTCAACTTTTACTTGCCCTCCTCCTCTTCTTGTCCTATAATATGAGCAGTGCAAAGTTAGAGGTCTGTTTTTGAATATGAACTCAACAACTTAAACCGGTAAAGTTGCTTTATGTACTCTCCCTCGCATTTTGATGCTTTTCCTGACAATTTGACTGGATTATTTGCACAATTATTTGTATAACTGGTTTACGAACGTAAACAGGAAGCTTCTCATATGTTTAATTATATTTCATAATGTTCACTACTGGCCACCTTTGGCGGTCAAAAGGTTAGCCGCAGATACTGGTTTCGTTTACTTTCAAATAGATCTCTTATGCACGTGACTTCTTCAAAATAAATAAATAAAAAAATAATAATAATAACTTTAAGTATTAGATCATGGTAGATAATTAAAGCGTGTTATTTTGATAGTTTTACACTTATTCTGTTTATTGCATGCTCATGTACCATACTAATAGCATTAAATCCCAGGACATCATAATGCTATTAAAGGCATAATAGTCCGACTCATCTGTCTTCTCAATTTGGAAATATTAATTGATTTCGTATTCCTCATGTGAACAGCATAGGTATCTAACAGAATCCTTAATTAGACTTTCCTTAATTTTTAACAATGGTGGAAAACCACGCAGTTGCTGAAACACTGAAAACTAATCCGATGTAAGGTTTACCTCCTTGAATAAAGTCTCGAGTTTACATTAGCAAGTGTTATCGATGACTTTAGTTAACACACGATTCATTTACGCGACAATATATATTTATATATAAAAGATGCCAAATTTTGTAACAAATTGTAGAACAGTTAAATTGGTATAATAAAAAAACAATTTTCTTAAATTTTAAAATGGTGTAAAAGTAAGATTTGTGCAATAATATTTTTTGGCAGCTATGACAATAACAAAAACATCTAAATTTGGTGTAACCTTTAATTAAAATTTTTAAAAATCACTCTAAGGCGCACATTTCCGCTTTCAAAATAAATTTGGTAGCTAGCCAATAATATGTCTTGTAAAATGCCAGTGCACACCCACGCAAATTCTCCCTTATTATTAGTAGAGATATATATATAATACAGTTTTGCGCATTTGAAGATATTTTATACAATAAACATTAGTTTTGATGTAAAATTGCATTCTTTAATGAATTCTAATATCCGACAATATATTAATTTCTGTCGATTACTGAGAATCTACTGTTTTTTAAAAACAGTTAAATAAAATGTTAAAAGAAACATTTTTTTCCCTACCTTTTTTTGAAATACAAGGTGTCTGAGAAATCTTGATTGACTACAAAATTATCTAAAACAAAAATTATAAAGAATAGAAGCAACGTGTTTTCAATTACTCACACTAGAATTTTTATAATAAACGTTACTCAGTTTCACGCTGTTTTTGCCCATGCTTTTGAAGTTATAGATTGAAAACTAGCTGTAATATGCTACTCACTGTCTTGCAAATTACTGCAAGATGTATGATACTCACTACCTTCCCATAAACGTTCATAAAAAAAATAAAAATTCCCTAAGAAACTTAATTTTGAAAATCGCATGATATGACTACGACGTTACATGTTCCTATCAAATCATCATCCAGTGATACACAGCGCCATCTATCGGCATCTAGCAAACCTCTAGTAGTAAGAGCGCCGTTACTCTTAAACATTTTTTTTTTTCACAATTTCTTGTAAAGTGTCCATGCATTCTCGGACACCTTTATATTCAACTTAACTGAATATGTACTCAACTGTGCACTAACGCATACATATTATTAAAATGCATTCCTAAAATCAGAAGCGCGATTTGGCAGCACTTTCTAGAAAACAAGCGTTGGTGAGACTGGTCGAGAGGGAACAGGCGGAACTTTTTGTACTTCTCACGTCCAAAAGGTAAGCGTTGGACACAATGAATGTGCAGCAACGAACCGAAACTAATTAAGTGACCGCAATCAGATCTCAAATGCAGAAACAATGCGAGAAACAGATGAAAAACCATTCCACTTCCTTTGCTATCTATCCATCAAGGGGCCGCCTCTGAGAATCAGGAAGGCTGCTTGAGGGCATGGAATGTTTCGCTGATTGGATTTGAAGAAAAAATGATGACTGTTTCTTTTTGTATCGATTGAAGGAATTTCAGTTATCATTCAAGAGCACGTACCAGATTCCATTTACCAAATTTTCTGCATTTTTAAATTATCGTTTTCACAAACACACGAATAAAAAGTTCGATAGATAGTGAACCAGCTGACAGATTCAATCTAAAATTTGATACAAACCTACAATTTCGAAAATATAATTCTTCGGCGTTTCTATGAAGTAACGTCATTTTCAGATGGCACTATTAATTTATAGTGTGGCTTCTTACTTTTAATGATTACTTCAGACAGCGCCACTAATTTATTGTTTGGTGTCTTACTTTTAATTAATTAATCTCAATATTCTCGGGATTTTTCAAAGCGCCAGATTAAGTAATTAAAAGTAAGACACCAAACGATAAATTAGTAGCGTCATCTAAATTTGATGTCACTTCACAGAAACGCCGAATAATAACCATAGATGAACTGTATCCATTTAGCCAGATGAGTGTTTACTTTCATATATATAAAGAGAAAGCATTGCAATAGACAAAACATTTGTATTTGAGATTTTAATGAAACTCAAAAATAAAATACGTATTTGGAATTATGTTTGCATGTCTGTAAATACAATAAAACAAAATAACTCAAAAATGAAACATTATGTTCGTTTACCTTAAATATTTGGTTTATGGTATAAAATGTGATATATGTTATTTAAATGTGATATGTGATATATTTGATTCATAACGTTTGGTTTGTGGTTCTGTTACTAAAATTGTAGTTCTGCGTTGAAGAGCTCGGTTGTTGTTGTTGTTTTCATAATATTATTAAAGCATAAAACTCTAATATACAGAACTCACAAAATAAAAATCTAATTATTCATGATGTTCATGGTCTTGCCCAAAAATCGATAAAAATCATTATTAATTTTTAACTAAAATTTTGAAAACCCTTCTTAGTACCAATCAACCAAGCACCAACTACCAAAGAAATAACTGTGTATGTAATTTAGTAGCTCTAAAACAAATAATGTGCATTAAATTTTATTTATAAAATTCTTTACATTTTGTAATTATCGCATTCATTTGTTCCGAACAGACTGAGTTAATTTACATGGATTTATTTCAAGATCTGAGAGACCACTAGTTCCATAATCTTGGCCGAATGCATAATCTCTTCGATTAAGGCTCTACAGGTGCTTGCTGAAACCTCTCGTAGTCGCGTTCGACAACGCTATCGGGCCAAAATTCTTCCATGTAATATATAAGGGCGCTTAAGACAGATTTCAAACAAACGCTGAAACACAGACTGATACAGGCAAAAGCAGCACGTGACGTCATGGTGTCCTTTCGTCATTCGTTCTGCGAAACATCGATTGTCAAGATAGTCACTTTTTCACATTTTGAATTGCTCGTTATGCGAAGTTTGGCTGAATGTTTAACTTTTCTCATTAAATTTAGCCCAAATACCTATCTGTTTCCAGTATCTGTCTTTTTTAAAAAACTCAATTAACTACCTTTTCAGTTTCTCTCGCTTTTCTCCGGGGATTCTATCATCTTCTTCTGGATATTAATTCATTAAAATATTCTAAAATCAAAAGTGAATAATAAATAATCCTGAAAAAATTTTATATAAATGAAAACTATTTTAATAAAATGCTCCAAACCAAGCAATCTACCAAAATTAAAAATGAGCATAAGATTCAATATTTTCGCTTTAAAAAATGGGAGACCAAATCATTGATAAATAAAAAAAAGTACAACTGACTATCAACGTTTAAAATTAAAAAAACTATAAGCACCATTTAAAAAAATATATATGGTATTTACCTATTTTCTAATCTCTCATTCTTATTTTTATGTTGTTTTCTCTGAAGACAGTTAATTTGTTTCAGAATATGGTTTATTAATAACTTTTTGTTATTCACAAAAGATAGTATTTTAAGTTATAATAACTGAATTATTTTAAACTATTTTGATTTAATAGAAGATTATAGTAATCCGCTTAAAATTGTGTGTGTGTGTTCAAACTTTTAACATATATTTCTAACAGTATAAATATTATGGCGAAAGAAATTGAAAGTTATAGAAAGATAAGTTTATTTTCAATAATGGATACATTTCATTAATTCTAGAAATAATCTTTTCAATCACAGGAACCAGTTTGTGGCCGTGAAATAGCCTTTATTTGTTTCGTAATAGAAATATTGCGCTACTTAATATAAAGTAATACAAAACAAGTCTATAATAATGAAGCAAGAAGTTAAATCATAAAACAAATGATAGAAAATTACAATAACGGCAGGTTCGAATTCAACTCTGGCAATTAAAATGCACAAGCTAAAATTTCTACAAAATAGAAATAAATCATATATGCAATTTAATACCGTAGTTTAATTGGTAAGAACCGGCATTTAATAGCAAAAGAAATTACTAATTTAATGATTCCCAAGTCCATTGTCACCTGACCTTAGGAAAAAGTGAAGTCAACTTTCTCTCGGATATATCACATAATGCAATCAGTTTCCGTTTGATAAAAATAAAACTCATTCTGCGCAACTCGTTAACTCTAATCAGAGCGGTACCGAGTTCCCCCGTTTGAATACAAACTATCTCTGACTATTCTTTCCTTCGTGTATTTTTGCGCAATAGGAAAAGTGAGTTCCATTTGCATTCTAACCCTACAATCTGGTTAACACTGAGAATGGAGTTTTAGATAGCGGTACGTGAGGCTCTCTTGAGTTGACCCACTATTTAGGTCAGAATTCTAAACCGGTGTTCAAAAGTTAAATGTAATAAAACTAATTTGATTTCTTTACTCGAGAGGAGAAAGAAAAATTAAATAAGAGAAAATAGAACCGCTACCTTTCGATAACAACTACATCTAAAAAAGGAAAATAAATTTTATTGTTCGTACCTTATACACAAAAGAGACAATAATGATAAATGTAACTGCACCCGTCATTTAAATCGCACGCTATCCTTTGAGTATACTGTGCTTTGCTCTTTCTTTGAGTAAAAATATATATTCTTATTTGGGTTTTCATTATTGAAACATGATATTGAAATCATTGACTTCAAGATTTCAAATAGAAAGTATATATATATATATATAACGTGTACTTTTAAATGTACTCACATTTATATGATAAACTTATTTATAAAATATTTAAAGAACCATTTAAATAAAATTACTCAACTATATTATAAATTCAGAAAAAAGATAAATGCAATTTATATTACATTTACTCTAATTATTCTGATAACGAACCTAAATGATTTTCAAAAAAGTAAAAAACAAATTAATAAAAGAAATTGAAAATTTTATTTAAGGTTTAAAGTTAGAATTATATAACTAAAGGAATAAAAGTGGAAGTATGAACAATCTGCACTCACAAAGGCAGGATATGGGTTGGAAAATTGAGTTCAAAATGGGATTTACTATGGTTTGGTTTGGTTTGGTTTTTGGCACAAGAGCCATAGATTTGGCCATGCTGCGCCAGATTACGTAAAATTCTTTCAAGTTAAAGAATACATTTAGAATGTCCATTAATTAAAATTTTAAAACACTTGAGAGAATATAACCCTCAAACTTTCAACATAGCTTGTATTCCGCATGAAAAAGTAAGAAAAAAAAATTACGAAAATTGTGGAAAAAAAATCATTTTTTAGTCCATCTTATTTTATTATTATTATTTTAGTTATTTCCATAATTTTGTTATTTCGCCGCTAGGGGTGCTATAACCTGCCTCAATAAATTCAGTAGAGTCACTCTACTATTTAATGTACACATTACTTCTCTGTTTATACGAAACGCCATATTATCTTTAAATAGCTTGAAAGCATTTTGCTGATCATCCTGTAATTATAAATAGGAATGCTGCATGTATGTTTTCAATACAAATTTACAATTTTTGTATGATCTTAAGGATTTTCGGCTCATTTGCTCTTCCAGATAAAAAGATGATCATTGTCACCTTTTGAAATATAAAATTATTGAAAATATAAATTAATTTTTTTAAAAATGCTTTTGATGTCTTTTATTTATATTTTCTGGAAATGTTATCACAGAAAAATTGTTTTTACATAAAGATAGTTTTTTAATCATTTGAATTTTAATATAAAAATCATCTATCGCTATCAAAATCATCGCTATCAATAAAAATGATAGCAATTTCATTTCCGTATCAGTTTTTTTAAATTTAATATTTTTTAAAAAATTTAATTTGATGCATAATTTTGTTTATAAAAATTAAGGTTAATTTCCCATTTCCATTAATCCATTCAATCATGTTCCTTTGCCAATGTTAAAATTAAAATAAAAATATTGCTTTTTTTTTTTTTGACATTAAGCCCAAAATAGGATTCTCAGTTCCATTTTAATCTGTAGTAAATACATTTTTTTGATTTCCCTGTGCCATGATATTTCAATAATTCCTATTTAATTCCTATTTTCAGTCTCGTCAAATAACAAGGTGACTCTTTTTGATAGCCTTTTTTCATATTAATAGCCTGAAAAGCGAATACTCTAGGCGCATAAGCTTGTCGTCAAAAGCAGGTAGTTTATTATAAAATTCAATAACGACTCAAAAATATATTATTTTAAAAATTATTTTGTACTAAAGCAATGAATGAAGCCATTACTGCATTCCTAAAGATTTACTTTGATACAAATATAGCTTTTTGATATTAATATAGCATTTTGAATAATTATAAAATCTGCTGTAAATCAGTCTCCAAGAGGGCAAGGTACTTGTTTGCTCACTGAGCTAAACATACAATTTTATAATTAAAAATAAATTTCCTTTCTGCTTAGAAATTATAGCAACATGTAATTTCATAATTTCACCCATCTTTTCACTTTTTTCTTTCACTAGTCTTAAATATAAAACTAGCCGCCTTTGGCGATTATTTGTTCGCCGAGATATTGATAACATTAGTTTAGTAATGCCAACTTTAATGAACTGCATCGTATCACACCAAATGAACATTCTATTTTAAATTATGTACTATAAACAAATTGCATTCTGATCGGTCCGGTATACACGTAAAGAGGCGAAATCGCTCTGGTTGTTGAAGCTGGGGGCTCTACCAAGGTTTTATTTTGTGGTATCTCTCAAAAATAGAAAGCAATGGGGGTGGGTTTGGGGCAAGAAACCATTGATAATGTATTTAAACATTGTGTGAATTTTTTTAAGGAAAAAAAAAGAAGTTGGCGTAATCTATAGAGTGATTGGAACTGAGGAGTCTGTCATGTGCCCTCCCCCCCCCCTCAAAAAATGTGCACTGACCAAATTATTACCAAATTCCTGTGGAAAATGGAGGATAGTAGGAGACAGGTGACCACTGATATATCTAGGGGTGAATAAAAAATAGCGGAATCAAATCAATGGTTAGGACTTGAGCACTAGTATCTGGTTTTCTTAATTATTTTAAACATACAGATGATTTCACAAGATTTTTCAATAAGAAATATTCTAGTGTTTACACCATAATTAAGATATAAGATTAATTAACCATAAGCCCATAAATAAGGCATTCTTGTTTGAAATCGGAATAATATAATAATATTTTCCTAGCATACAACAAAGTGCTTTAGTTAATTCAGAGAAGAAAAAGAATTAAGTTAAAGAATACAAACCAAATCCATTAAAAAAATTTATTAAAAAAGAATTTAATGAATAATAATTCCTTTAATATCATTAATGTGGGGCATTTGTGAGATATTTTTGCATTCCCTTTAAACACCCTTCTAAAATTCATTTGTTCATTTCTTTGAATTTGAGTGGGGAAAAAAATGTTTAAAAAAACACGTATTTTTATTTTTTATTTTACTTCTTGCAACTGCCTTCGTAAACATCTTTAACAAATTGCTTTCCAGTGCTCAAGCCATGAAATGTCATTTTTAAAAAGAGAAAGAATGAAGAGCGATTCTATTTTTGTTTCACATAGAATTCCTTGTTAGAAAATTTATGTGCGCTCATAGCACAGCAAATTATTCTTCAGAATACCTGTGGCAGCTTGCCTGCATTTACAACAAACCAAACCCTTAAGTCTATATCTATATCTATACTTATAATAAAGCTCACTGTGGGTGGGTGTGTTGGCGCTCTACAGGCCAGATCATTTGACCTACAGTTACCAAATTTGGTACATGTATACCTTGGAGGTCGGGAATGTGCACCTGGGGTCCTTTTTTTTAAATTTTTAATTAGAATTTAATTTATTAATGAAAAGCTAATTTTCCTGCCAAAAAAAATCTTCATTTCCCCACTACCAAATGAGTAAGGCTTCAGATTATTCCCCACGCTAATGAAGTTAGGTTTAACATTTTCCAACCGATTATTTCAAACGATTCTGTCTTTTTTTTCTTAATGTTTGATGCATTTAAAATTAAACTTTGTAAATTAATCGATCTTTCAGATTCCTTCTGAAGTATTTTGAATTAAAATAAAACAGAATAAAAGAAATTAAAAGTTTCTAATCTGCATAGCGGCACCCCAACTGGCACAAAAAAATTCAAGCATTTGCGTTGAAAATTCACGCATGCCCATTGTGTTCTGATTATTGACAACTATTTTCAACGGATGTCGACTTGATTTAAATTATTTTTGGGTGAGTTATAGGCTTTTGTAATTAAATTGTATTTATGTTAGTTATATATTTTTTATATATGCTTATAGTTTTAAGTACATCGTTTTTTAAGTAGTTTCTTTTTAAACCCGATTTTCGACTGATTATTTTAAACGATTTTGTTTATTTACTTATTGTTTAATGCATTTAAAATTAAACATTGTTAATTAATCGATCTGCTCATGATGAATCTGAGAAAATGTTGTTGACAAATTATTGAGATATTACAAAAATTAAGAAACATATTCTTTAGTGCCCATAAGGTTTAAATGCTCGGTGATTCTGCTTTCAGTAATCATATTATTAAAAAAAATTCTTTGTTTCAGTAAAAAATATTATTATATTAATTGCAGATTAATCATTTCCACTTTAATTTAAAGCACAATTTCTAAGGGAGTTAACAAAAAATTAGAGAGATACATATCGCGTTATGACTGAAGGCCTTTATAATATTATGAGTGAATTATATGACTATCAAAATTTGAAGTTTTAAAATATTTTGATGAACAAGCTGTTAAAGTAGGAATTAACATAAAATATTTCATTATTAAAATTTTAACGAGCATTAAGGTTGGCTAACCGGCTGGTCGCCAAAGGCGGCTATTTCTGAATAAAACATAAATTTTTCTTTTCCAAAAAGTATACAGTATTTAGTAGCGAGAGATTTAGTCAAAAAGATTGAGAGAACGAATTATAAAAATTCATTTTAGGAAACACTAACAATAAATGACAGAAAAAATAAAACTTCTCAAAGAACTTGAAATTGATTACAGTAAAATGCTTTTAATTTGACAAGGCCTTTAGCAGAAATGGTGATTAACCCTCCCTTCCGCCTCGAAAATGCAGCTTTTAAATTTTACATTCGATAACAGAAATTAATTATATATTTTCTATCTATTATTTGCAGAAGCCTTTTAATTGGGGATTTTTGTCTTATTTTTTCAATTAAAATGATCAAATTGCTGAAATACATAAATCGAAAGGACAATATTATAAATGATAATATTTTAATATTGATTCTATTCTTTATATTTTATTTATTCTGACCATACATTTCAAAGAAATCTTTCCTTTAAAATACAAACACTTAAAAATTGAAGTGCTTTCAAATTTTTTATCTTAAATTTTAATATACACAATTCTGTTATTCGTGATCTGATTCAAGGAATTATAATGATTTTTAAATTTCTGTTCTAAAATGGGAATTACATTAAGCTTTTTCATTCTCTATATACTTATATAAATATATTTCATATATTTATGTAGATAGATACATATGCATTTGAAAAAATTGATGCATAATGGGAAACATTTTTTGCAAGCATTCATTATATAAATCCGTATTTTCTGCTTTTAAACATTTTTAATTGTTATATTTGTTTCATATAAGTAAAGAAGGAATTCTGAAATCTATTTTTTAGATTCGGTATTTGATAAGTTAGGTTCGAAATTTTGTACACGTGAATTCTTAGCGAAAAAAGACTATTTTAATATTGTCAGAACTTTTTTTTATCAATTAATCGATTAAATAAATTCATTTTTCATTCTTAAAAGTGGTGAAACCTGCTAATAAATTACAGAAAATTTATTTCAGACACCCATAATATTTCTAATGTATTATCTATTAGAAAATAAAAAAAACTGGAATTTTCTTTTTAAATTTTACTCTTTAATATACTAATAAAAATGTATTTAAAAAATTGTTTTTAATAAATTTATATAATATTCCTAAACGATTTTAGAATAATCTAATTTAAAGTCTGCAATACTTAACATTAAGGGTCCTATCCTATCCTTTTCAATAAAAAAAAAATCCATACATAAACAGCTTTAATGAAAAATACTGAAAACGAAATTTGCTTGAAAGAGTTTATTTCCCAAATAAGGCAGAATAACAGAATTAGAAAGTAAAATCAATGACTTCAGAAAAATGGCAGCAATTCTTTATCTTACAAGGAAATAAATTATGTTTACAAGATGATACTAATCATAATCAAATTCAAAAATTTAGCCAACGTTAGCATCCTAGTAAATCGGCACAGACTATTTGCAAATAAATACAAGCTAATTTAGAAGCTTCAAGCATCTCTGCTCAGCAGTGAAGAAAGAAGAGGGCGGAAAGTGGTGGTTAAGCGTTTGTAAATTTGTTTGTCTGTTGGCGATGTTCAAACAAATCTGCCGCATTTACAACCATGAAATTTGGTACACAAATAGTCGTAATGCATCTCGACGTTTGAATTTTAAAATTCAGATCTAATTTTTTTTATTTAGTGTTTTAGTTTGTCAGTGTGAGTGATTTTTCGTATAATATAGATTTTATTAATTGTATTATATATATATATATATAGTTACAAACCTGTAATGCTGCTTCCCAGCACAGGTAGTGCAATCACTGGAAAAATCGTTTTATGATCAGCTCTACTGGGTGCTGCTCGGGTTCCGCGTCAGTAATCTCAGAGCCTGGCGACAAAATAGATATTACTGGAAACTTACAGAATCCAAAAATCCAGAAAGTCAACCGTAATCGTGAAAAGAGTCTAGGCGAATAGTTGGATCAATCCAATGAAGAGCAAGCGTTGTGTGAAGATCAAGCGATTTCTGAATTGAGATGTGTGCCAAGCATTGGTGTTTATGTGTGGAAGCAACATCAAGTTGTGTGTGGAGTAGTCAGTCTTGTAGTAGTGAGTCGGCAGTTGGATACAGCTAAAGCGAGGAGACAGTGGTGAATTGAAGACGGAGAGATCGTAGAGTGAAGCTACGTAGATTCCCTCCTGCTGAATTCTGTCTGGCCGCTTTGCGTGCTGTGGTTCTTATTACTACTTGTGGGCTACTGTTTGTTGCCTGTGTTCGTCTCGACTGTATATCTATCGTCTTTATATTAGTGTCTTCGTGCTCAATAAAAGTCGTCGTTTGTTACTAAAAGGCTGTTTATTTCGTCGACCAACATATTGAGAAAAGGACCTCGGAAGTGTCTGTAGCAATATATATATACCAAATTTTAAGCAATTTTTAAAAATTAAATTTAAAAAAGGCTAATATTTATAAATAAAAATTTTTCACACATTTTATCCCCATTTTTGAGATGATTATTCGAACATTTCTCTCTAATTTAAAGCTAAAATGATTTCATTGATTTTTAATTATTTTCTTGATGAGTTGGATAATTTTCTTTTTTCTGATTCAGTAAATGTAAAAAAAAAAAAAGAAAAAAAAAATCTTCCACAAAAAAAAAATATCCTCTAAAAGAATGATTTGGCATATTTTGGTCAAATTAGAACATAGGAAGACAAGAATCTTAAAAATTAATTTTAAAGAATACTTTATGTGAAAAGAAAATCTTGCCATATTTATTAATCACTGTTTGGCAATAACTCGCAAGTTTGGATTATTTATACTTTTAAATAAGTGAAAAGTTTTAGACAATATTCTGTTACTTTTAAATATAAATTGTATTTAAAACCAAGATGCAATAAAATATTATTTAAAAATTTAGCTCCAACAAAAGGTCAGCTTGAAGGAACTTGCTTAATAATAGAACTTAATGTCATATATATATATAATTCTTCCTGAAAATAGCAAGACATATTTTGCATATCTCTCACTGAACATCAATAACTTATCTGGGAGCAATGAGCACTGATAAGAAACAATGAATTTTTGAATTGGTATAATACTTGTGCGAGAATTTAATGTTTTGCTACAAAGAAAAAATATAAAGTGAGGTAGAATTTTTTCATTTTCTTGGAAAATGGAATAGTAAGAGATAGGGGACGTTCTGATAATACATTTACAAGTCAAGTTTTCATATAATATTTAAAAAAATATATTAAATAAATCCAGTAGTTGGCAAACTCTAATAGATTCTGTTAGGGTTTGATTTCATCAACATCATCATGTCATGAGCAATGCTTGTATACTAGTAAGAATACTATATCTCATTTCGTATAAAAAAAACAAAAGATGTAAAAAACAATCTGATAAAATAACCATTTTCTTTAATCCTTAAAACTTTGTCTTAAAAAATAGTGCTAATTAATCTTTCTTATGAGAGCTAAAATCTCATCTTTGTTTAAGGACTGATATATACAATGTATCAATAAGCTATTAGAATTTCACCTTCACACCACTAGATATTAAGATTCATCTCTTAATTATTTGTTTGATTGTTTTAATTTTCTGCCAACAAACTGTTGAATATTTACTAAATATAAATGTGCAGGTAGATTAATATAGCCAAACTTCCGTTTTCATTCATCAATGTCCAGTTCGAAAGCAACACTACGACCATTTTGAGAAGGCCCTCATAAGTTTGAACTTAGATGACAAGCGCTACAACTACACTAGCATCCAATTCTACAAATTTTAGCATTACAACACTGACGTCGGATGAAAACAGAAATAAAAATTCTGAAGACAATAGAGCATGATTACATATCTTTTAAACACAGTAGTCTATCTTCTGAGCTGACTGGGGATAATCATGAATTTTAAATAGTAACTTCTCTTTTGATAAAATTTTTCAAAATTGTTTGAAGTTATAAAACTAATCCAATTACCAAGTAGAATCATGTATTAAAATTTGAACAAATTCAATCATTGATAAGAAAATTCTTAAATGTTGATTTTCATTTTCCTTACAGTAAGTTTTCAAAGGAATAATTTTCTCCTCTCGATAACATGGAAGTTTTTGAGACATTTGCAGTACTCTTTTGTATGACAATGCAATTAAATTGCTCATATCACTGTTGAAGTATTTAAGAATGAAACATTTTCATTTTTATCTTTAAATGACTTCTTAAGCTATAGAAGTTTATTTTTCGGTAATAAACATTCACAAGACTTTAAAATCTGAAAATTGATTCTGAAGTCTTTCTTTGAAAAAATTCACCAATTATATTTTAAAATTAAAAATATTTTCTGGCACAGTCTTGAATGATAAAGCCGTAGAATAATCGAGGTTTCTGTTGTACTTGAAAAAGAAAACCTTTTTCCAGCTTATTTGTCTAAACCCTTACAAAACTAGTTTCAATCTTTATATTAGTCCATAATCTGACATTTGAGTGTTGTAACAAATATCAGCATTTAATGCATTTCAAATAAATATAAATGGGTATAATACAACACCAAATGATGTATGTTCTAACTCAGCATTTCTTCTATAATTTTTTAAAAGCTTTTTCTACATGTGTTTCCCAAATTCTTAAATATGCATAAGAATTTTACATCCATAAAACCATTTGCTTTTATCATCTCTACAATGCTAGAAATAAAAATAGTTTAACCAAAATGGCTAACGCTGACAGTTTGAAGGAGCCTATTACAAAAATTTCATTTTAATAATATCGTAAAATTTACAGATAAATATATTAATTTTTCCCATTGCAATTGAGACCTATACAAGTAGAAAAGTCATTTCTTCTCAAAATAACTCATGAAATTAGACTCGCAATGCGTTTGACTAATATTGTAAAAATATTACATAATATATATATTTTTTTAAATTCAGAGGGTTTTTTTTCAGTTTATATACTCAATAATAAAACAGAAAAAATGCAATTTAGTATTCTTGAGGGTGCATTTTTATAATTAGATGAAACTTTCAATCGAATATTTACTCAAGTTTGGCAGAGTATTTTCTAGAAAAGGACTAAACCTACTCGCCCATATAGGCATAAAAAAAAGTTACATTTTTGGTGTATCAGCTTCAAAAACAAGTTTCTCCCAATTAGAAACTATCTTGAAAACCTTGTAAGAAAATATTTACTTAAATAATAGTATAGTGAATTGAGTCTAATATTAACTGCTACACTGAATTTCTTGTGATGTAATTTATATGGGCCCACCGATGATCCACCACAGCAGTCAAGATGTTAATTATCAGATGCTCCAAAAATGTCAACTAATTTCTCCAAAACATTGTGTATTACGAAACTTAAAAGTAGCAAAACAAAGCAACAAAAAAATGTTAGGTAAATGTCAATTAAGAAAAACATACTCAACTAGAAAGAAAAAAAATGTGTCTTTATTCAATAGTGAGTTTTCCCCAGGATTGCAGGATATAGAAACAACCATTCTACATGAAAATTAGAATGAACTGAAGCACATACAAAACTGAAACATTTTATTTCTTCTTTACAAAAAAGAGAATACTTTTGGGTAAACTTTGAAAAATCAACCTATTACATATTGTTATGAATTTTGCATGAAAATGGTTGGCACGTATATCCTACCTGGCATTTATTTTTAACATGTACATCCTAATAAAAAAAGTCTATTTGAATTTAAGTTAAACAATTTCATAATGAAATTAAGCTGTGAAACTAGCAAAGAAATCGGTGACTATTTTCTTTAATTTAGCATCAGTTGCATCACTAATCTGTCCTTCTGTAGCAATAGTGTTAAGGATATCTTGATGACTACTCTTGATGTGCTGCAAGAAAGCTTTCTCGAAGGCACCAATGCGAGATGGGTCCAACTTGTCCAAATAACCACGGACACCAGTGTAGATAACAGCAACTTGGTCCTCAATAGCCATAGGAACTAAAAGAAATAGATTACAAATAAGAAGTTTGAAACAACAACTTTAAATGATAATAGTGGATCTAAAGCATTTGTTTATATACATAGCTACATAATTAATTCACTCGACAATTCTCTTTTTAAAAAAATGATTGGTCTTATAGCGAAGAATAAAATATGAAATATTGAGTCACTCCTTCGTACCATTGTTTTTGTGAATAGATGTAAACTGAAATATCTATCGAAATAGCTATTTGAAATAAATATGGGTTATGTTCTAGAGGTATTGTAGAAAAATGTAATTTCTATTTATTTTTTATTGCAAATTTAAAGTAATTTTTATTTAATTAAAAATTTAAATTATTTCTCAGTAAGCATATACTACTGAGAGCAAAATTTTAAGTTGCCATGCTTGCTCTTATTATTCTCAGAATTTGCAGTTAGCATGGTCATATGCTCAATTTTAATAAATTTTTACTCATTAGACACAGATAAAAACAAAGGTTATTTGAGATTTTTTAATCCCCGATCTTAAATTGAATCATTCAAAAACCCCTTAGCATGAACAGTTTTCTACAAAAAGTCAAATGATCAATATATAATTTAAAATCTCTCCAAATTTAAATATGCACTGAATTGCGCAAGATAGCTATTTATAATGGATTTATTTAAAAATACTATGAGGACATGAATTATGCCCATTTTTTATTGCCATATATGATAGGTTAAAATTAATCTCCGAAATTCTTTTTGTATATTTTGTATCACATGTCTTAAAATATTTTCTGCAAAGAATATTTAAGATAAGAATCATTACAGCATATGTAATCAAATTCACAGAAGGTTGATCTATTAGAACTTGTAATAAATTTTGATAAAAATAAATTTCTTTATGCATTCAGAAAATTATGAATTTCAGCAGATCTCAGAACTAAAATTTAGAACAGAAATAGTAATATTCCATTAGAATTTACAATAAACTTTATTAATACTGCATTCCAAACATTATAAATACTGAGACATTAAATTTTCAAAAATGTAAAAGGAAAATAAATTACCATATTGTCCTTGTTTAAGCAACTCTGTCAACCTCACACCTCTGTTGAGCAATTGCTGTGTAGAAGCATCCAAATCGGAACCAAACTGAGCGAAAGCAGCCACTTCACGATACTGAGCCAATTCCAATTTCATGGAACCTGCTACCTGTAAACAGTATAAGGAGATTATATGATAGTTGACTTTTAAGTTATAGCATAACTATGATCTTTAACATAATTACAATCTACAGGAATATACAATTAAATCAAAAAGATAATATTTAAGCAGTAATTCTGAAACCACAGCATATGATTAAACAATTTTAATAAAACTACATCTGTATTTTAAGTTTGAATGTTTTTTCTTCAATTTTTTTATACATACTTACCATAAAAAAATTTCATAGCCATTAATAAGATGATGATTCATATGTAACTTGAACTGAATCATATTCAAAATACAAAAGATGAATATTTGTCTTGAAAAGGATTTAAATTGATAAAGTTTCCAAAAACCATAGAAGACAGAAAACAAAATTTGCATGTTGAGTCACAAGTATATGCTTCTTTCAAAGAACATTAAACAATCAACTACAAGCCATTTACTAAAAATGGAATCTGTTCCAATTCATTTTGTAATTCAAATTCAGAATCATGCAACATAAAATCATCAATAGAGCATTTGATGGAAAGAATAATTAGATATATATTTGCTGCAGTAACATTTTCCCCTTTGCTG
This sequence comes from Argiope aurantia, assembly GCA_026543865.1. Classification (NCBI taxonomy): domain Eukaryota; kingdom Metazoa; phylum Arthropoda; class Arachnida; order Araneae; family Araneidae; genus Argiope; species Argiope aurantia. The sequence continues at coordinate 34,135 of JAPMOR010088744.1, read as the reverse complement.
AATTAGAATAATACCAAATCTAGACAAATCAAGAAAAAATGGGAATAATAGAGAAGCTTAATAAGCATTATTTAAGGATTATATGTCAAAAAAAAAATCTGAAGATTTGAAACCCAGCTAAAGATAGTAATATACCAAAGCAAATCAACAAGTCGCCTATCTAAATATAATAAATGCAGTATGCAATAATAAATGCAGTATGCAATGTAATGTAATGCATAGCACCCACCTGTTTCATGGCCTTAGTCTGAGCAGCAGATCCTACTCTACTGACAGAGAGACCGACGTTAATGGCAGGACGAATACCTTTGTAGAAGAGCTCAGTTTCCAAGAAAATCTGTCCATCTGTGATGGAAATTACATTGGTGGGAATGTAAGCAGACACATCACCAGCCTGGGTCTCAATGACAGGCAAGGCAGTCAGAGAACCACCCTTGAAAGTTTCATTCATTTTGGCTGCTCTCTCCAGGAGACGAGAGTGGAGGTAGAAGACATCGCCTGGGTAGGCTTCACGACCTGGGGGTCTCCTCAATAGAAGGGACATTTGACGGTAGGCAACAGCCTATAATAGTAATAAAAAAAATGAAATAAGTTTCTAGAGGTTAACTATGATATAACTTAAGTAAGGATTACATGGCAAATAAGTTATGATGTTTATATTAACTATTTCTAAAAACTATTAACTTTTAAAATATTAGAATTCTTATAGTAGTAATTAAAGTGCATACCTATGAATCCTTTGAGTAACACAATATACTAATTCATATTTAAAATTTTATTCTATTCTATTCTTGCACACAATTTTATACATTGATGTACAAATATTTTTCTACTTTTAAATGGTTTTCAAAAGAAAGTCAAAGCTATAAAAGAGAATTGCCCACAAATCTACAGAAAAATTTAACCAATTTTTATACGCCTATCATTCTACAAAATAATTTAGTGTGTTATGCTCCTGTATTTGTTTGAAATATCACAAATGTGTCCAATTTTGTAACAAAATGATCTCAAAAGAATTTACTAAAATAAAGTTGCATTATTAAGAAAATTAAAAATCTAAAACACATAAAAGAACTGCAATATTATTCTAGTGTTGGGATTAAAACCAATTTTTATTTTAAATTATAAGATGCTTTCAATATAATCAATATTTGTCATATCTTCTCTCTCAAATATATATGAATGATATTCAAAGTCATAAAAATAATAAAGTACACAATCACTGGAGGAAAAGAATTAACACATTAAAATTACAACTATTTAAATGCATTTCAAGAATTGATTCTGGTAACCCATGATTTTCAACAAATTTTAATTTGGTATGGGCTATGAATCTTTTTGAAACAAACTTATTAAAATAGATTTGAATAAGTTCAATAAAGTTAGAAGAAGACATGTAAATCTAAGTTTGCCAGATCTTACTGCTTCATAACATTAAATTTCCTAACAATGATGTCTAGAATATGAAAAAAATATAATGAAAAATATAATGAATACAAAGAAGTTGAACAGAAGAAACTAATATTTATCTGCAATTTGCCCATTTCATACTTTCATTCTTCTCAATCAATGCACTTGTATGTCTGATGTAATAGGTTTGCCATCAACTCATCTAAGATATATAATACTTACTCATGTTATGATCTTAAATAAAAATTATTTAACAGCTTAATTCTATTCGTGCCTTGAACAATGCATACTATGTTAAAGTTTGATCAAAAAATAGAATATAAAATAATAACTATAAAATATACATTGATTTTTGTTGGCAATTTATTATTTCAAGATATCAATATTAAAAATACATTTAAGGTGTAAAAAAAAAAAAAAAAAAAAAAATCCATTTGAAATTTTTCCCCCCTTATCCTCCACTTCCTCTTATACAAAAAGCAATATCTTCCAAGTCAGAACATCCTAATCGATTTAAAAATTGGATAAGTACAAATGGCAAACTGTTAAGACTTATTCTTAAATGTCGTGTAAAAAGAACTCAACTAAGTTTCCTACATAGATAAGATTTCTTTTATATTTTTTATAAAAGAATTTTTCCATTAAAAATAAATCCAAGAATTAAAAAGTAACTACCTGTTTTGATAAATCATCATAAATGATAAGACCGTGCATGCCATTGTCCCGGAAATATTCACCCATGGCACAGCCAGAATAAGGTGCAAGATACTGTAAGGGGGCAGCTTCAGAAGCTGTGGCAGCTACAATGATTGTGTACTTCATGGCATCTAAAATAAAAAATTAAAAACAGAAATTAAAGAAATTTTCCTTTAAAATTTGCAGTTTAATTAGTATAAATTAAATATCTTATACAAACCAGAATCAGTGAGCCTCTTTACAATTTGGGCAACTGTACTTCTCTTTTGACCAATAGCAACATAAATACAGTACAGTTTTTTCTTTTCTTCGGATCCATCATTAAACCTCTTCTGATTGATAATGGTATCAATGGCAATTGCAGTTTTTCTGCAAATGAAGCAAGGAAATTATTAAAAAAAAAAAAAAAAAAAAACTGTATCTGCTTTAATTCAAATAAAAATAATAATAAAAAAAATACCAGAAAAATGAAATTAGTATTTTTTTAACACCTTTATTAAACTCAATTCATTTCATGTTAATGAAGTTGGAACTTTGCGATTGATTTCTCAATCACATTCTGATGTTCCAAGGGTTTGAAAATATTCCATTACTTCTCATTAATGATGCAAAATCTAAATATTATCAGACTTTAAATATCAATTAAATGGTAAATTTTATTGAATTCTGATTCTGTGGATGAATCATCCAGTTAATATGTTTGAAATATCAAATACACACATAAAACTTAATTAAAAAAAACTTTTTAGTTTAAACAAAGTAGAAATACATCAAGTTAATGCTCAGATAAAAATGATACATTACATTAATATTTTTTTCAATGAATTATAAAATTTTAAAACTTATGAAAAATGTTAAGAGACATCCAGATTTTTGCTACACATGCATATATATATATATGTTTACATGAATGCTTAACAACATTTAGCATTTAAAAAAATTAATATAAAAATAAGTTTTTAAAAATTAAGGAAGTATTTATATTAATCATGTTAACATTTCTTAACTTACAAATTTTTGAAAATAAAATAAAATTGCTAGAAACCCTCAAGGCACATGGCTCATTTGATAATAATAACAGATAATTTAGTTGACATTTCTTAAGAAAGAAACATACATTATTTTGCATAATTTAAAAATTATGCATTTTATATCTATATTTAAAGTTGACTTATTTCAGATGAATCAATTCAAGCCAATTAAAATTTCAAATTTTTATAATGGTAAATTTTAAAAATGATCAGAGTGCTTCATATTAGAAAATTAATTTGCATGTTATTTATATTTTTCAATGACAATGAAAGTGAGAAATAGATTAAAAAATTGCTTATAGACAAATAGTTTTCGCACACCTTTAGGAAAAGTGGTGCAAACTTGCCAACTAGTAGAAATTTAATACAATCATATGTATGATTATAAAAACTTCAAAAAATGTATCAAGCTTATCTTTATAGCTTTTTAGTTTTTATAGCTTTATTTTATCTTACAGACACTGAAAAATTTATTCAAGAGTCATCTAAGATAATGATTCACAACATAAAAATTTAAGAAAATCAGAAAATCATAACTTGAATTTTAGTTGAGGTACAGAATGACAATAAGCAAAGATTTAGGAATAAGTGAAAGTTGTTTGAATATAAGAAATAATAAGGTTAAAGTATATTTAATACAAAATAGAAAACTGTATTCAATGTATATACAAAAAAGAATCATTTGCCAGCAACATTAAATTTCACATGATTAAAATAACTATATTATTACTTAATGACATTTATGCTTTAAGATGGATAACTTTAACATTATGGATAACTTTAACTTAAAGAAAAGTTTTAAGGCATTATCTAATTTGATTCAATAATTATTTTATATTTAAAAATTGACTTTTTTTTTTTTTTTTTGCATTTTTGATTATTGTTCTGAAACTTTTTAACCCATTTTTAGACGTTTGTTGTGTTTTTTCTTTCCTTTTTTTATTAAAATTCAAATAAAGTTAAAGTTATTCCCTAAGAGATTCTTTTTCTGCAATGCTTTCATTTAGGAAAATTCATAGGTTACATAAGGAAAACATAAATAAAGTGATAACTAACCCAGTCTGCCTGTCACCAATAATCAATTCTCTCTGTCCTCGTCCAATTGGTACTAAACTGTCTACAGCTTTGACTCCTGTCAACATAGGCTCTCGCACAGAAATTCGAGGAATGATACCCGGAGCTTTTACACCTACTCGAGCACGTCTTGAACATTTAATGGCTCCCTATAACATCAAATCAAAACAACGCTGAATACTTATTTATAATAAATGGCAATCAGATAAAAAAGTGCAATTAGTTTCAAACTGTTTCTGTGATTAGAAAATAATTTATATAATTTCAGATGAATTTAGAAATATTTCATTTTTAATATTTGATAAATTATATCAATTTAATTAAATTTATCTGAGTTTAAATTTGAATTCTAAATTAATAATGTACAATAAATTTAATATTTAAAATACTTTTCAAACATTTCACATCAACTTTCTTTTACAAAATAGCCAAAGAATAAACATTTAAGGTAAAATTACTAGTGCTCTACAATATTCCTAACTGCCATATTCATACTGGGGAAAAAAAAAAGGCTTAATATCATCTGCTCAGAAAAAAAAAAAATTAAGTTCCCAGCAAAGTAAATATCACAATTTGTTCTAACAACGAAAGAAAAATACATTAGATAAAAAATGAAACAAAGGAATCTGAAACTAGAATTTCTTTGTGCAAATAATTTGAGAAAGATGTACAGAATACAAGAAAAAGTAATGCGGGAATTTTCAACTCTTAATAGCATTCATTTATGTGAAATTTTCCAACTTAAAATGTTCATACATACAATTTTTAAAAAACTTTTTAAAAAATAATTATTAATAAAACTATTAAATTAACATAAAGACACAATCACATGAAAAGCATTAAACTTACTTTTCCATCAATAGGGTTTCCTAAAGCATCTACTACTCTTCCAAGCAATTCTGCTCCAACAGGTACATCTACAATGGCCCCAGTCCTCTTCACAATATCACCTTCTTTAATAAGCCTGTCATTACCAAATACGACAATACCTACATTGTCAGGTTCCAAGTTCAAGGCCATACCCTACAAAAGAAATATTTAATTTATAATAAAAAAACATGCAAATGAACTGAAGTATGCAGCTTTAATACTTTTTATAGAAATCAAATTTAGAATAATTTACAATATAAAATATCAAACAATATAATTTAGACATTTTATATGTGATGTGGAATAATTCTAAGGTTTTTAATGTTCTTTTCTGCCCATCCCACATTTTTTACATAACATAATGCTTATAATGTTAAATTACTGCACTATGCTGTACAAAATTCATTTTCAACATCACCATGCCCAATAACCACATATTTAGAAATATCAGTTTACAGTCAGAATTTATAATACAGTTTGGTATTATTGCCTATTATCATAAAGTATTAATAATATAATATTTGAATTATAACAAAGGATATGCAGCAATTCAAATACTATATTGCTAATATTTGCTGGGTTTGAAATAAAAGAAGTTTTATCCAGTAATAACTTACACAAGAAATTATATATAAATATATAATGAAATATTTTTTTTTTTCAGAGATGAACTCTGAAGTTTTCACCCAACAAATTAAAAACAAATTTTTACCCAACAAATTTAAAACAAAATTTTGCTTGAAATTGTATATGCATTTCAGACAGATAAAATATAAAAAAAGTTTTAAGTTCCATAAAACTTTCATTTCTTTTTTCTTTAAAAGCAGCATATATTGCATGTCATGTATATATAATAGGGCGTTAGAAGCAACATTGTACGTGTTTTTAAATCACAAAAAGTCAAGAATAAGATTCAAACTTATCTTATAAAATATTAATAACCATATTTTTAAGATTTCATTTAATAAAACATCAACTTAACTAAATTGTTTAGGAACTGTAACTGTCAAAAAAATTTATAATAACTAATTAGAAAACTCTTAAAAAGCAAAAATCACTCCCAACTAGTAAGTTTAAATATCACTGCCTGTCTAAAACATTATAACCAAACTACTTACTGTTGCAGGGAAAAAAAAAAAAAAAAAGATGAATTGATATATTAAGTTTTCTCGAAAAGTTTCCTTTACATAAAAACTTAATTCATTTCATAGAACTTTAAAAAATAAAAATATCTTACCTTCAGACCACTAGAGAATTCCACCATCTCTTCAGCCTGGATGTTTTTCAAGCCATATACACGAGCAATACCATCACCAATGGACAAGACACGGCCAGTTTCTTCCAATTCAGCTGTAGGAGTATGACCCAAGATTCGTTCTTCTAAAATACTGGAAACTTCGGCTGCACCTAAAAGAAGAATTTTATTTTATTAGGTTTCTTTTTGTCTCAACAGCAGAATGAACAGAAGTTCATCCAGTTTCTTTTTCTTAAAACAGATTTTCAGTCTGAATCGGACAAGATTCAGCAACATATTTTTACAGAATCTGCAAAAGTTGTAAATTCAAAAAAATTTTAAAGATAAGAAGGTAAAAAGCTGTAATTAAAGCATTTTAATAATAACCAAATGTCTTATAAGAAAAGGAATTAAACTTTATGTAAGATATATAATGATTTGATATTTAATTGTTTGTTGAAATATATTTAATAAAATGCTGAAATTAAAGCAATAGGCGAATAATTATGAAAAGAAAGCTTTTTCCAGTCTAGTAGGTACTTGTAAAATATCTATCAGCAAAAACTTAAATATACTGCACTAAGTATAACATTGATTTGCATATAAATACGTTAAAGTTTAAATTTTAATATTTGCATAAAAATCACTATATCTACTTGATGTTATATATTTTAAGTGCATTTTATTTAATAATATGTTACAAATTAATCAAATATACGAGATAGTAAAACAAAACCTTTTAAAAATTTATATTGGTGAATAAAAGAAATATTTTAGTATCACCATTCTATATAAAATATTTTTTAATATTAACAGCAAATAAATTATACTTGCCTGGTCCAGAAGCAGCCATTGATTTGCTGGTGCTTAAATATCTTGATAGGCATGGTGATATTTTTGGTGTGATCTAAAAAATCAAACTGAAGTTTATCCATGTATACTTTAAAGATAAATTTATGATTAAAAACACATCTAAAGAAATAATTTTTGCTAATTGGGAAAATCTTAATGAAATGGATTGCAATCATAGATGTAATTTTATATATTCTCGTTTACATTCAAAAACATATATACTCTACCTCTTAATTCTTTTTTTCAATCATGGTGCAAGCAGATTTTTATTTTATTTAAAATACTTCTTTTTCAGTAATAATTTCTTTATGAATTTTTTTAAAAAATGAATTGTATTTCCCTATTCATTACTCCAATGCAACTAAATCTTATTCTTGAAGAGGTGCATCCTGATGTATATATTGCATAGTTTTAGGAAAATATAATTGCAACTGCAGCATTGTCTACTTTGGTGATTCTGCATCAAAATTAAGCAAGTTCTTCTATTCCAAGAATTATTTTTAAAAAATTAAGTATATTATAATTTCTTAGAATGAAATTTTATTAAGTCTATACATACTATAAAAGTTCTGAAATTTATTTTTTAAAGTAGATATGGTTGCAAGACTTTGGGGAATAGTTAATAAAATTAAAATGAAAAAACAAATTACTTTACTTGAAGACCTAGTATAAATAATATATTTTTTATGAGAATAAATTATACTTTTTCTTTAAATTAAAATGAAAGCTTCTTGAAATCAAAACTAAGTTACTAACTTTTCCTTTCAAATAATACAGATTTTGTAACAGAATTTTTCTATTTTGCTTATGATAGATATGGCATTAAACTATTAAGATTTAACTCACTATTATTTAAATACCCATTTTATTCTCCCATCATAAAAACTTACTTTTACTTACTAGTCTGACTACTAGAAAAATATAAATTCTAACCATAGCAGAGAGGAATTGTAGACTTAATCTTCAAAAACAATTGACAAGACAAAGTTTTTTCTATTACTTAGATAAATATCTCTTTGTATATGTTTTGAGTTTCCTTTAGGCCATAATTTAAAAATCAAATATCTGATATCTGTTTACTTTCGAGAATTGAATTAGTTTCAACAAATTAAAAGCCTCTACTTTAGGCAAAATTCTTTATCTTATATGAATGAATGATCCAATTTTGTTTCAACAAAATTTACAGCATTAAATTCACATAAAATTTACAATGTTTTAAATGGTCCAAAACTTCAAAATCTTATTTAACCAATTTGCTAATCAATATACATAACTGAAAAAAAAAAATTGCCGAAGTGCAAAATTAATGGAATGGTATAGTTCATGAACAAAACTATATCTTGTATTTTATTTGAAACTTCACTTTACTGTTTCTCCTATTAATATTAGTTCAAACTTAACATGAGTAATAAAATAGTATATTATGTATATACTAAAAATATTAAAAGAAACTGCCCATAAAAAAAAACATACTTTTATACATAAAGACAAAGTTCCTGAGAATACATCAAAAGAGAAGGCCAACAATTATAAAAATATTAGCCATCACTTTTCCTTCACGATAACAATTATTTATTCTTAGATAATTATAATAATTATCTAAGAATATTTTTTCTCTTAAGACACGTTTTGTTTATCCTAAAAAAAATTTATGAAAAATTACATTGTCTTTAACACTAAAGCTACCACGAGCAGGTCATTTGACCCGCTTCCAATGGCAATTCCAATGTATCGGTGAAATGCCGGTAGGTTTAGTGTTAAATAATCAAAATTGTACACATACCATTATATATTTTCAGAAATTAATAAACATTAAAAGATTTAAATGATGGTAAGTTTTACCAAAAGGTAGAAATTTTCAACTTAAGGACTTTTTTTTCAAGTGACAAAAAAGTTAGAGTCTAATTAAGAATAGGAAATACTAATAGAAAGTATTATATTTATACCAAAAATTTTATTTCTAGGCATTTTTTTTTGATGTTCTGTAATTTTTTGAATATTTGTCAAGAATATATATAAATAATAATTTATAGAAAGATACCAATACTTATAATCTTCTTGATTCCAGTTATATTAGGAATAATGTTAAAACTGAATATTGCAGATTCTCAACTATTCACTTTAAATTTAGTTATGAAATATACGCATGAATATTGCATATGAAATATACGGAAAATATAAGGTGTAAACTTCATGATCAAAATCTTCATTTTAAATTAGCTATATTCTAAAATATTTTCAATTCCTGGAAAATGTCTGTTTTGATTAAATTAGCAGAACAATATTTTCAGTTTTCCTCATGTACTTTATATTTTGTCAATAGTGGCCGAAATTTTAATGGAGATATCACAAGATAAAATGGGACAGTTCTAGAGACGGGTACCATTTTGCGCCAAATTTTTTTCGCGCCAAATTTTTCTCGCCAAGCCTCGCGGACGCTGTAATCTTTAGAATTGTATATCTCAATGTTATGACTATTTGCCAGAAATTTTTTTTTGAAGATAACAGAGTTCATGGGGCTATGGCAGGAGAAAAATTTGGCATGAATAATAAAAAAAAAGAATTATAAATAATTAAACAATGTGATTGATTTAATAGGTTAAGTTTATACCTATATTTTATCTTTTGAATATAAACTTATTTATGCAGAATATATATTGACACAACATTAATGTTTTTTCAAATAATATCTGCTTATGATGAATAATATAGTTGCTGAAATCAGTTTACAACATCCAGAATTGAAGAACTAAAGTAAAATAATTGAAGGATTAAATAAATTATACTACTTATCATTTGTAAATTTTAAATATTCATTCTATTCAATTTTTTTTGCTTTGTCCAAATGTCAACAATTTTGTAATGTTGGTTATTTTTTAACCCTTGATTGTTTAACTTTGCCCACATTTAACTATAAATATCCACAAATAATTGCTGTCTTTAATTAAAATGATAAAATGGAAATCTTTTCTTACATATCAGAAAATAATGTTGCATTTGACTTTTGCCTGTCTGCCTACCCTCCACCCCCCAATATTTAAAAAATATTATAATGTTTGCTTTCAAAAAATTTTGTTGCAATCTAATTTTGATATGTTGAAATGTGCAATACTTGATGTTTAAAAAAAAAGTTTAATTTGAGTTTTAAAGAAAAATCCATTCTGTCGTGATTCTTCTCTCATTCTTTCTCTATTATGTCAAATAATTGAAACATGGATTTGTAAACTTAATAAAGAGTAATTCTTTATTAAATTTTGAGAATTTTACTTTGAGAATTTTGGTTAAAAAGTTACATTATTCATGAAAATTGATTTTCAGTATTGTTAATACATTTTTACCATTTGTGCATAAAAATAGAATTTTATTATTTATTTACTGTCAAAAATATGTTAGCTATATTTATATAGTATATTTAGATACACAATTATTATGTAAGGAAAGAATAAAAAAAAATGTGTGCCTAAAAACAGTACAAAAAAAATTGTTTATTTTTATTATTAAATAGACCTTTTCAAAAGCATTATATTTGAAGATTTATCTATTTTTGCTTATATAATATGTCCATTAAACTTTTTTCTTTCTATTTTGCTTCATAATTAATAATCTAATATCTTCATCTATGACTTGATTTAAAGGCTGTATTGTCATGAGCTAACTATCATTTTGCTGCAATACAAACAAATTAATTATAATCTTCCATTAATTTTCTTAAACAATAGGAAATGTGCAAAATCAACTATATCAAAATCAATTCAAATCTGATTGGTTGATAATTAGATCACCGACAATCCCCCCATTCTCTTATGACTCTTAACAGGGTTGCCATACATTGGAGTCGTAGAGGGGTTGCCATATTGGCAACTTTAGCTTTAAAATTTGGCGCCAAACTTGGCGGTACCCGTCTCTAGGATTTAGCCGATAAAATTAGATGCCCTCTATTTTTAAAGGACAAACAAAATTAATAAATAATGAAAGCAAAACTAAAAATGAATTTCCAATGTAATTCCGATTGTGAAATTTCAAAAACTGTATATATAGTACTTTTTTTTTATTTTCTGTTATTTAACAAAAGATTAATGTTACAACACTGCAATTAGGCTTCACTTGTACAGATAAACAAACCATTTAAATCTGCATAAAATGAATATCTACTTTCAATATCAATATAATAATTTAATATTCATAAATATTCTGGTTCTATGTAATGTTTTTGATTTAAAATATGAGAATAATCCCAAACTGTAAAACGCCGCCCGCTTTAACAGTCGGAAAGCTACACTTTCCAAAAAAAAGATAAACATTTTCTTCTAAATAAATGAAGATTTTTGGAAGAAATTACCTTTGGAAGTTTTTGCGAAAGTTGCTTCACAGCAACAGTCGATAAACGAAGGGACATAAAAGCCATTTCTATTAAAATTATCAGAAGAGGTAAGTAAAGGACGAAAGGTGACCACGACACTCGTCGTTCACTAGTGAGGTCCCCAAGTACTTATACAGTTAACTGTAATTACTGTGTTTCGATTTTGGAATTTTTTATTTAAAGCTGCTGAAATATTATCAAATATTTTATATTAAAAACAAAAGTTTCTAAAATGAGGTATAGTTATATTAAGTGCATTTTTATATGTTTCTTTTGTAAATTCTTCAAAATATTGCTTTTTTGTTCCAAAGATGAAACTGAGCTAAACTGATCAGGATTTCGGAAGCTGAACCATCAAATCAAGTTTAGTAAAAAAATGTTTCAAAAAATGTATATATTCTTTCAATTTTCATTGTGAACATGAATGGCAGAATGAAGTGAATTATTTTTTACAAACAAGAACTTTATTACTTTCTTTAGGCCGTCAAAGAACATAGTAGCTAAAACAATGCTTATCAATCATAGCCTGTATTTAAATTATTATTACTGTTATAACTATTCTCTTTTTTGCCAGGTCAAATGAATACTATATCAAAAACTTTTAAAACTAGGGTTAGATCTTTACCTACAAAGCGCATCACAATGAGTGCACATGCATGACAAACCTTGATCATCTGCTTGTCAAGGCGTCACCTCGCCCAAGACCAGTCCGATGTGGTGAATAGCATATAAGCCAGTTGACAACTCTTCTACCAGGGCTATCGTTTTGGTATAATTGTTAAGTTACTGGACTACTAACCAAAAGGTCCCAGGCTCTATCCTGCGCGCATCCTATATCGCTAAATTGGTGACCTCGGGCAATGAACATTCAACCTTCGTACAGCTGTTGTGGCGCCATCTACCCGCAACCAAAGTCGTCAGACTCACTTGATGCAGCAAAACCAAAGTCGTCCGACTCACTTGACGCAGCAACCCAAAAAAAGTCGCCAGACACACTTGGCGCATCAGTACCCACACACGCCTCTCTCTCTCTACCCGAACAACTCTTCTACCTGAACAATCGTTTTGGTATAATTGTTAAGTTACTGGACTGCTAATCAAAAAGGTCCCAGGTTCTATCCGCGCGCATCTCATACCGCTTCACCAAACAAAAGCAGATTCTGCTGCAAAATTTACTTGCGGGCTCTTAAAACAAACATTTCGATTATACAACAAAATAATAATTTTTCCACTTTTTTGTTTTTTTAAATTGCACAAATTGGTATAACAATTACATGAAAATTAAAAATAATTAAGTTATTTTTATAAAGTTGGCATCTCACTCTCAAAAATAATTATTTAGGATTCAAAAAATAAAAATAATTGTTTCATTAACTTGTTAAATACAACTTGATATGCGAATTTTTCGAAAATGAGATTTTTGTTTCATTTTCTTTTATGTTTTACATCAAATTCACCATTACAAGTAAGCATTTTTTTTGTCCAACTCAGATTTAATAAATAAATTACCTATGGAGGCAAATCATTTTTGACTAATTCTGGATCTCAAGTATTTTTAAAAAAATATTTTCGATCTTGAGAAAGATGTTTTGGACAGATGTGTCGGTAAAGTATAATATGAAAAATATTAATTTTTGGCTAAACTTTGATATAATTTGGTGCCTTGGGAGGTTGGCAATTTTTCTGTGGCGCTTCTGCTACCGTTACGCCATTGCTGCCTTTCTCGCCACATTTGGTCATTTCGCTTAATTTTGACAATAAACTATTTTTTTGTGTGGCAAAAATGACTGTATATCAAATTGTTCCAAATTTTTCAGTAATAACAAAATTTAGATACAAATCAAGTAAATCATTTTTAAATAGATACTATAATATTTGTCTATAATATAAATCGAACTCGATGACCAATTTTGATTCCATTAAATAAATCAATACAGACAAAATTGTCGTGGAAAGTCTCATTACAACATTTGAGAAGATCGTCTTTAGTTTGTTTATGAAAAAGATAAATAGACATAAGATGATATTAAAAAATATATCTCATTGATTACGATAAATTCTAATTTTTCTTCTTAAAAAATATCACTTTCGACTATGACTAGAACTATGTAGTTGACGCTATCGATTTACAGTTGCAGTGAGATTCAAATCATTCAACTTTAGCTTGGGTGATGAACATAAATTGTACATAATCCGTATGATAATATTCAAATATATGTACATTCGAATTAAAACGAAACAAACAAAGCCCTTCAATGATGCGGACCTTGTGCGTTTGCATCGTCAACATTGACCGGCCTGATTTCATTTTTATCATTATTAGGACAGCTATACTATTGGTTTTATCATAGTCATGATGAGCAATCTCTCTCTATAAAATATTGACATGCATGGTGCAAAGATTGTTTTTATTACGGAAACGGTCAGATGTAAATAAATGTCGTGCAAACATTTCAAACCATTTTCACTAAAACGTTTTACAACTGCTTTTCATTAAAAGCTATGCTTCGCTAATTAATGGAACCTTAAAATATTACTAGAAATGCCGGGAAGGCAGCTCGCCGTAATCTCCATTCATTCATAGGAAAGAAGATATAAAAAAACCGAGATGAAGGTGTCAAGAGGAAAGTTAAATTTGAGGGGAAACTAGGCTTAAGTGCCGGTTGGCTCACCTGAAATTCATACTTGATATCTAAATAGATTCTACTCCATTTCTTAAATAGAAGATATCTGGCCTGAATCTTGCCATCGAACGTGTGAACATCGCTAGAAAAGTAATCATTATGATTTCCTATATAAATAAATGTTCATAATTTAAAAGTTAGAATCTCAGAAAAAAAATTTGCATTACTTAAAACTCCTAAAATTACTTTTTAATGATATTATTTTCATATGTGTACAATTATAATAAATGTTACTTTTTATATTTTTATCAAATTTTTAAAATTTAATTTGATATACAATCTGGAACCATGTTTTTAATGTTATGAAATTCAAACTCATTTAACAAAATGCACAACTGAGTATTTTAGCCAGCATTAAAATTAAATAAGAAATATTTGTTTTCGTTTTTCATTGCCAGTTTTATTTTGTAGTTGACTAAGGAAATTATATTCGAGTTTTCAATCTTATCAAATAACAAGGTGAGATTAAAAAAAATGCATTTCAAAAGAATATTATTTTCTAATGTAGTATTATTATGATTGCATAGTGTTATAATTGTGAATGGTCTGTTATGCTGCAAAGTAGTTGGGAAATTAATTAGTTTGATAATTATAGAAATCGGTTCCATTGTTGAGATTAGAGTCTCTGTCTAAATTTTATTCAGCTTGATGTCTCGAAAATGAAGGCGGTTGGGACAAACGACCCTTGAAGACTATCTAGACATTATGGGCTTTGATATAAAATTTTTAAAAAATGATAAAGAACTTGAAGCTAATGACTTACATTGTAGTTTTTTCCCATTGAGAATGTGCAATAAAGTCATATGTTTTTAGATTTTTCTCGAAAATAGACGTTGGTGGAAAGTAGGGGATTGCTAATAACGTATCTAAGTGACATCCATTTTAATAAGGAAAAAAAAATTGGAAAAAGAGGTTAATTTTTGGTGAATTGATTCCTTCGTTTTGCTAACAATTTTAAATTATAGATGGTGCACAATACTACGAATTAAAAATAAATAAATAATACATTTTAGAAAAAGACCTTTTAAGCAATAAAACTGTTTGTTTCGTTAATAATTGTGCATTTAGTTATAAATTTATTTAAATTAAAAGTCTTTCCTAGAACTGTATGTTTATTACATTATTGATGCAGATCAATTCAAACATTTATCATATTGAAGAATCATTTAAACATATACGCTTCGTGTTAAACTTTCAAAAAAAATTGTTTGAATGAAAAAATATTACAAAAATGTTCAAGAATTTATCTAACTTTCATGCCGTATACATGAAAATTTAGTCGCCTAGCTGAAATTCTAGCGGTTTTTAAATACAAATACATTTAAATACAAAAGATTTTTATATACTTAGACCCTTTTCTGATTCTTATAAGGTTGGTAAAATAGGAAAAAAGTTAGAATGGGAAATAAAATAATATTTGGATTTTCGACAAAAATGGATTAGAACTTATTGTAGATTTCCACGTTTCTTCCTCTAATTTTGCATACCAATTTAGAATAAAAGCTTTATTTTTTTAAAATTTCTGAAATAGATTGATTTGACTTACTGTTTATTGTCACACACTCTGATAATATTTCCTTTTGAAATAAAAACATTTTGCTATAATTGCAGAAATTCTCAAGACTATTTAATTATTATTAACGAAATTATTAAGATTAATTAATTAATGCGCATGCGTTCTACCTTTGTTGCACAGAACTTACATTCAGGGTAAGCGGTAGAAAATACCGTCAAAGCTCATACATCTAAGACCTTGTCATACCTACTAAAATAACGCAGTTTATCAAGATATAAAAAATAATCCCAGCCGAGTTGCGATCAGCGACATCTAGAGATAAAAATCAACCTAGACAAACCTTCAAACTATAACTTTAAAAGAATCATGTAATTTTACATGCATAAAAAAAAAGACAACTAAATTGTCCTCTATCCAGTGATTGATTTCCGACTACACAGACTATACAACTGCCTAGGATATCTGGGTTGAGAAACGGGAAATCCACTTAGATTAATCAAAAAATGTTATTTTTCTAATTGCCAAATAAATAAATTACTACAGACTTCAACTTGTATAAATTGCAAAATATTAGGACGATTGTATTCACATTGTTAAGTATAATTCATCAGGTTCCTATCTGTTTCATTATAATTACTTATTACTACAATCTTTACATGCACTTAGCGTCGGCTAAAATTTTAATGTGCAATCATAAGATATAACAAACAAATAAAAAAAACATATACATTTTTGCAAAATTATTGAAATGAAAATTAATTGAAAATAATAAATTAACGTGTTATTTAAGATTGAAAAAAAAAAGTGAAATCCTGAAATTAAATCGACAGCTTTATTGAAAGATGCGTATCAAATGTGTTTTGCTCATGGCCGCAAAATGTCTGAATCTGCCGTTGCCATCTAATAATATGTTGCATCAATGTCACATTACTTTTTCTCCTAAAAAAACGGTCATATATATTTTTAAAATAAATTTATGTGGTTCACTTGATGTGTGCTACTTGAAAATGAATAATTTCCATATTGTCAAGAAGTTTTTTTTTCTTCTCAAACAGTTAAAGTCTATTCTTATGAGCTTATTTTAATATAAACGAATTTTAAATACATTTTTAAAAAGAAATGAAGTAAATACTTGAATGTAAAGTGTGGGATACAGCGACAAAGGCTGCTATCCCCTGGGTAATGAGAGGTTACAGTTAATAGATATCAAAATATTTGAGGGATTGAATAAAGATACTTGCTTGCGAGAGAGTGAGACAAAAGAAAGGGAAATGAAAGGTTTACTTTTTCAATTTAAAGTTTTTTTCCAAAGCAAAACTCTGCATTATGAGCATTTTAACAGAATATGGTAAATGTCATTGTCTTCATTTCACTTGATGCACAAGGGGTTGTCAGAAAGATTGAATCTGCATAAAAGATCTGGAATTATGATCGTTTTACAAATAACACGTGTGCATTTAGTCTATCTTGAACTCTGCTTCTAGTCCATTTAGTGATGGTGATGTTTGGAAAGTTCCTAGTTAAATCTCGATATTTGCTTCTATGATAATTGTCTGAGACCAGTTGAGTAGATTTTTATCTCAGATTAGAGATCATATCCTCGGGAGGAATCCAGTCTATGAAAGAAAGAAATAAAGTTTTCAGTTTCGGTGGTGTTAGCAATTGTCTCTTTTTGTTTCTGCCAATGAAACTAACGAAATAATGACGAATTTTTCTCTAAAGTCATTTACAGCTAAAGTTTAGGGAGAGCTTAAAGACAAGCAATGGATGACGTTAATTTAACCTCTAAACTTAATTTTATCTGACTTAAAGCGACGAAAGTAAAATTATTTGCCTATTGATGACACATAAAATATACATGCATCCGTTTCCATGTTTTGAAAATAAGAAAGTCTGGAGTTAATATTCCGAATTACTATTCTTAGTTGCTTAGTATTAAAACTTTTCTAAATTCGTTTTTTATCGCATTGTTATTTTACAATCCTGTACGGAATACTAATTATGACAATTTTTGTAATGCACGTTCACCACTTCTGATTTTTCATCAGGAAAGTAGTCCTTAATTGGTCTCGTCCTTCCGATTTTGAAATATTAATGACTTGTATTTCCTATATAAAATTTAACTCTTTCTTGACCGATTTGATGAAATTCTCGATTGTTTAAATGCCCCGTCAGTCTTAAAAGGGTTAAACGGTGAATGATTTCGAAGCATTAACAAAAATAGGTTGTTTCAAATTTATCTGTTTTACAATTTTTTTATTATTTCTCTTAAAATTTCAGACATATTTGAAACAGGCATTTTGGTGATATAAAAATGATATTTTTGATATTTAAATCTATTTTGTCATATGGAATTTTTATGAACAGTTTATTTCAAAACAATAATGTAAATGTGTAATACTACACATTTTAATCTTCCCTGTTAGATAGTGCCAATATTTTACTTAAATAAAGCATTATTAAATGCGGTTTAAGTATATAAAGAATAACCCTTTATCAAATTTTGAATCTGTTCATATTATGAAGCACAACATTTTTATGTGAGGAACTCTGCAAATAAAAATTTGAGCACTCGTGACATTCATGGTCTTGCCCAATGTCCCCAATTTTATATGAAAGGAAAGGAAGAGTACCTTTCTTACTATGTGAGGAAATTTCGGAGAGATCATCTTTCATTTCGACCTTTTGGAATTGATTCGCATTTTTTTTTTGTTTTGCATTTGAAATAAGTTTTTAAGTTCATTAGCATCTTTTTGAATATTTTGTTATTTATACAATCTGAGCTATAGTTTCGAATTAAAAACCAATTTTCATTATGCAGAAAACCCCCACTTATAGAATGAGGAAGTGTTAAATTTCTATAAAGTAAGGAAAAAAAAACTATAAAAAGAGTTTATGAAGATTTGATGTTTGTTTTCAATATGTTAAGTTCAATACAAGATTCTACAGCTTCATTGAAATTCAGATCAAATAATATGTTCGAGTTTTCATGTAGGTAAATGATTGAAAAAAAATTAGATTAGTTCTAAAGCACAGGAAAAATAAAAAAAATTTTTTGCTGTTAATGTTTATTGTAAAGACAAGTAATTACAATGAAACAATGCAAAATATGAATTTTTGTTTGTGAAAGGACATTTCTTTGCTTTCTTGCATATGAAACATACAAAGATAAAATATTGAAATGGCTAAAAATTTCAAATTCGAGATTTTAACAAATCTCCAGATTTTTAATTTCGAAAAAAAAGGTTATATATAAGTTTTGGAACAAGATAATTCATAAATACTTTGAGGTGGATGAATAAAAGTTGGCGTGTGGTCTTTATAGCAAGTTTGCAGATATCTATTAAATTTTGTGCAAAGTCTATTTTCAAGAAATGTGCTCGTTTTTCCAAATGCAAGTGAGCCTACTAACTACGAAACATAAAGAACTAGATAGAAAAAAAAATCTAGTACAGAGTTTTAAAATCTAAAGAAAGTGTAGCATCGAATTTTGAATCCATTCTTTTGGTCTATGGACTGTCTATTTGTTCTTTTATATGCACGTAAAACAATAACTAAAAATGCAGTGATTTATATAAATGAAATTTGGCATGTGATTTTGCTACTAAAATTGTTCTTTGTGAATTTTTGGTTTTAATCGGTCAAAAATAGTGTCCGAAAAACATTCTCGGTTTTATTCAGATTACTTCTGGAGTACACTAGTATCATGTGTGGATTCTGAAAATAAAACTCTGAGCACTCATGGCGTTCATGGTCTTGTTCAAGGTCCACGATTTTTATTTGGGAAGAGGGCGGACAATACCTTTAATAAGGATTATCGGAAAAAGTTGTGGATTGATAATTCTATTTTCAAATATATTTGAATTCCGTTCAATGTTTTGATATTATATTTCGTGTTACGTCAATATTTGTTTTTCAGCAGCTATGTGATTGTTACAGCATACTTGCTTCTGAAGAAACTTTCTTGCTTTCAAATATATTTTAATTTAGTGTTTAGATTTATACTATATTTTTCGATCAAGTAGTACTTCAAAGAGAGCACTTTCCACTTCTGTGATGGAAAATCAAACAATATTTTGAGGACTAAAAAGCTTCATTTTTGATTTTTTATGATAAATTTTCAATAAGTTTTACCATTTAATATTTATATGTAATTTTCAAAACTGTATAAAGCTATTAGAATGATTCTGATACGTCAAATTGTCCCTTTTGTTTGTTGAATAATCTGTTTTTGCATGTTTAAAATTGTTTCGATTTGCGTCTAAAATTAGAAAAATACTAAGACTTTATAAACTTGAATTTTTCATTTAAAACTTATTCATTCTGTATGCTTGTTAAATGAATTCTCTAAAATATTAAATTGAAATTCTGTATAAAATAAGATAATTAAAATTTAGTTATTATTATATTATACAAATCAACACAAATGAACGTTTTAATCTTTATGGGATAAAAACAGTTTTCAGATAAAATTGAAGAATTTTTTTTTATTTCGTTCAATTTATTTCCACTAGATTTTTACATACTTTCATATTAAAACAATTTTTTTTGAATTCGTATGCCATATTTTTCGATTAGCATCTGTTGCCGATTGATATTTTTTTTAAAAAAGAAAGAATACGATTTTCCCACTTTCCGCGAGTACTTGCTAAGATCCGTGATGAAGATATCGTGCCCATGTTACCATGGAAAGGGGTTGCAGTAGCTTCTGAGGGAAAGACCCCTGAGCAATTCGCTTACACAACCCCTTTTTACAGGGGGGCACATTCACACACCTCACAGATAGATCACAGGTAGATTAAACAACCCTGCCTGAACCAGGATTCGAACCCGGCACGCCCAGATCATGGGGAAGTTGATCTACCCCTATGCAAGTACGCCTGCAAAACTAAGAGCCACACTCTGCCGATCCAGCCACCAAGCCTCGCTAAGACCCATGAAAGCTTTTTTTTACCTCTATCACCAGTCAAAATTGGATTTCGATGAACAGAATTTCCAACTTGCGTATGCTGTCAAGAATAAATTTTGCTGGTCTTTAAAGAGCTTAGCTAATAAGTCATACACGTGGTGCAGAACCGAAGGAATAGCATGCCTGCGCAAAAAGCGAAGATCATAGCAGACACTTGTAGTTGTTCCTTTGGGTCAAATACTTGCATCAGTTCTGACGGAAAAAAAAAACAATTACTTTTTATGTATACTTGATCTCCTTTTTACATTAGATTAGTAGAAGGAAATAGAAGATCTCCAGCTATTCTATTCTCTGGGAAACGAATTCTAATAATTTTAGATATTCTAAATTGTATAGTGCGAAATATTGCAAAACATTAAATAATGAAATTTACTAAAAATCTCGAATATTAAAAAAAAAACCTTAAGGGAACATGCAACTCTTAAACCTCGAGAAAATTGAAATTGTCTATTTTGATGTCTTATATCTTTAAAACAATAGACATTAGAAACTCGCATTTTTTCCCTAGAAAGATCTCTCTTTTATCTTATTGTATACATATTTTTATACTCTAATATAGATATCCATTTTTTTGAGAGAGTAATAAATATAGGTAAAATTTTTTGAGGAAAACTCAGTTAGTTACCTTCCACACAGGATTACAGGAAATACTTGTCTAAATACAAAATTTTGGGTGTCTAAGTAATCTAAATAATCAGTTTAAAAAACTGAATCTCAAATTATTTATATTTAAATTTAATTACTATTATATATAACAACTTAAAACAGAGTGCTAAAATGAATTAAAATTTAAACTTTGTAAACCTGCCGAAATTTTTTTCAAGAGAAAATGAACAAGAAATAATATTCAGTTTGTAAAATGTAGCATAATATATATTCAGTTAAAATTTCATGTAAAAATATTTATTACTTTTTTAAAAATTGTGCGCTCAGTATTAAACAAATTTTTTTTGAGATAAAGAGCATTAAAGCTATTTTTTAATATAAATTAAAATATTTTAAATTCTAACTACTTTAAAAGATTTTAGTTTAAATATAAGGACATAGCACATATTTCATAAAAATTTCTTATATATACATTAAGGAAATGCGTTCTAATTGAAAGAAAATTGAAGATACACAATGCAAAAAAAGTTACTCTCTTTAATCTCTTTTTTACAGACTATGCTATTATTAATTTTTGGTTAAAAATATTTCTATAATTTTATTAAACAGTTGAAATCCTCCTGGTTCATATGTTGAGTCTTTCCTTTCCTATTTTTTTTTTTTTTTAGCTCAACGAGCAACTTTGCTTTTTTCCTTGCTGTCCTTTTTTCAATCGTGTTTCTTTTTGCAATTCTATCTGTCTGCTTTTTGCTCCTCTAGTCCCAATGTTTACTTTAAGCTGATACATTTTCTCTCATAAATTTTACAATTATGGAAATTTTTTAAAATGGATTGTTTTAAATTGTTCAGAAAAAAAAATTGAACAATACATATTTTTATAGAAAAAAATCGATCATTTTTAAGATTGAACAGTCATATGTTCCCTTAATTGCATCTGTTTCTTCAAAAAAAAAAAAAATTTTTTTTTCTTCAGGAAACGCAGCATTCAAAATCTTAGTTTCGCAAATCATATATCACGTGATATCATATGTTATTACCGAATTCCATTGTGAATTTTCACTTTTTGGATCTGGCATCGCATGTGTTCTGTTTTCGTGTGAGGAATAAAATACTTCTCCATTGAAATCGTTATCGTACGCGAGGTATGTGAGTCTTAATATTATATACATTTTAATCGCAAAAATTGTTTTGTATTTTCTTATAATATCGTATTATTTAAGTTTAACAATGCTTTAAGTTTCATAATATCAGTTTATTTCATTTAAAAAAGTAGTTAAGATTTTAAAATGACAAAGTTTCATAGGTAACTGATGTATTTGTACCTGTCTTACTATTCATACTCCTTGTTAACATGTTAATTGTTTGTTAGAGTGAATTTATCTTTTTTTTTAAAACTAAAATTTTATATATATATAAGGCTTTTGAATTTATGTGCAAGCTTGAAGTTCTTATGACAAAGGATCAAAAGATACCATGTAAAATTTTTGCCGGGAAATTATCAGCAAAATTTTTCTGTAAATTGTTCATTGGTTTTTTAAAAAGTTTTTTGGACGAAGAAAATAACTAATTTATAATTGTATATTGTTTATATTGATGTATCACGCTGTCCGGCATTAGTGTTAGCAGAGTCTCTGATTTGTAATAGCACGTGTAAGCTGGATAATTTTTCACAGAATGACTTTGTTGATTTAAGGAGGCTGAATTATTAACAGGCATTAAGAACGTATCAGATTACAATAATTAAATTTAGCCTTTAATGTAATTAATGTTCATAATTAACTTTAGTTGTAAAGCTTCAGTTTGTCTTGTCATCTACTGTACGATATTTTTTCAGTGTATATTGAAATTTTTATTATAATCAGATAAAATGAACGTGGAAAATATTCTGTTAATAATGTGTTAATGTAGTAACGAATATAAATCAGTACTATCTAATAAGATAAATATTTTACAATGAAGCAAATTAGAGTTGTAATATTAACATTGTAATTGTTGCATAATATTTGTTTTAAGGATAATGTCAAATTGATCATTTATTAAGATTTTCTATGTCTATCAATTTTTTTATTAGCATCATATTCAGGAGATTATAAAGATTATATATTAGCTGATTTTCTTAATGCACAAGAAAAGTTAAAAGTGGATTGAAATAAGATATAATTCACTGACCACTTTCAATATAGACTATGCACTTTTCTCTCTTAGGATGGCCGAAACGGGGAAAAAAGAAGTAGCGGCTGTGGCAAAGAAAAAGGCCCATGCACCTCGGAATTTCAAATTACCTGGAGGAGTATGGCGATATTCAAGGTCTACCATGTATAGCAAGAGAAGACTCATGAAGGTAAAGAAAACAGCAACTCCAAAACCCAAACCTAAGAAGAAGCCCAAGACTACTATTAAACCCATCGGAGGTGAGAAGAATGGAGGATTTCGAGTTGTTAAGCTTAAAAAAGAAGTAAGTTTCAAAAATCCATATTATGCAGTTAATATGTTGTATTGTTACCTTATGTAATATGCTTGAATTTTATAAGCTACTAGCTGAATACAACAATGCTTTGGTATTGTTAGATTGGAGTATGTTTATAGATTAAATGAGCAGAAATGGAAACTTGATATCAATTATTGCAATTAGTTGGTTGTTTACATATACCATTTTTGTATATTATATACATTGTTTCATCCAATCTCATATATAGGTGTATCTTTTAGGTGATTATATTTGGCATATATGCAAACAAATTGTTTTTCTTGTATGAGAACATGCAAACTATATAGTCCATTGGGAAGGGGGGCAACGATTCTCCGGATTTAATTGCATATATTTATAAGCATTGACTTTGCAATTCATTATGTAATACAATAATTGCAATTAATATTAAAATGTGGAAAATATTTGAAAAAGTTCCGAACTTAATAAAATTATATAAGTGAATGAAAATACGCTGAAACTTTTATGCCTCTCTCTATATCTATTTATTTAAATATTCCTGATAGTGAAATTAATTTTTGGATCATGTGAACATAGATTGAAATTTAGTTAAAATATTTGTAAGATAGTGTTATGGTTAATATAATAAAATATGCTGAATTATTTAAATGAAATAATGAATTTTATAAAATAAGAAATGACTATCATTAAAATCTTTTAACTTTTATGTCAACAAACCATACATTTATTCAATTGTAATTTGTGCCATCTGAATTTTGTTTTGTGAAGCTTTTAAATTTTAATTCTTATGTATAATTTCTTTCAGAGGAAATTCTATCCAACTGAAGATAGGCCAAAGTTGAAACGTACTCGTAAAATGGTTGCTTTCAAAAACCATAAGCGATACTTGCGTGAGAGTATAACACCTGGAACTGTTCTCATCATGTTGGCTGGCCGCCATCGAGGAAAGGTAAGCATTTAAATTGCTCAATAATATGTTCTTATACTTTTTATTTGCATTAGTGATTTTAATAGATGTTGAGGGAGGAAAATTCAAATTATATATGTTTGATTTATTCAAATGTTAAATTATGATTTACTACTTATAGAATACACAATAGTATTGGAACATCTATCTCAAGTGTACTGTGTTACTGTAATAAAAGTTAACTTAGTAATTTTTAATTTTTATACAAGAAATTTTTTCATAAAGGTAGTTAAGTGCTTCATTTCCGTGATTTGATAAGTATTTTTCTTTTTGCTGCGGGTTTTATATCGAATGCAAATTATGACTTGTATGTCAATTTTGTTTACATGTAAGGACAAATTTCTGTGTTCTTAGATATTACTGTTTAAATTCTGTCAATTTATATTTAGTTAGTGATTACTTGAAAGTTATTTAAAAAATTTACTATTTCCTAAATTTTGAAATGAACTTAATTTGATTTTTACGTTACAATATATTTTTAAATTTACATATATAATACTGCCTTAAGTAATGTAGATTCTTCTTTTCCCTAAGACTTTTAAAGGAAAAAAATATATCAAATTTCATTAGAATATTATTAATTTTGATTAAATGGTATTAAAGGCTGTTAATGTTATGTATAAATTCATATTTGTGAAATGGCTTATTTTATATCATGATTATAATTTCTATAACTTTTTCAATAGTTTTGTTTTCTCTTTTATAGAGGGTAGTTTTCTTGAAACAGTTGGCTACTGGTTTGTTATTGGTAACGGGTAAGTTTTTTTTTTTATAAAAATGTTTGTTGTGGAAGTAAGATCGGCTCAGCTCCAATATACGGCCTCTGCCAAATTGGCGAGAAATTTAGCGATAACTGGTAATTTCTGGCTGCCGTCATCGGCATTTGTACTGTTCTTTATGGTAACCTTAGAACATATTCAGTGTTTTTATAAGGAGCAGCTCACATATACAGCTATTATCTTTTATAAACTATGCTTTTAAAATGAAAAAAATATGAATGTTTTCATAACTTATTCAGCATTAAATTAAGAAATCATTTTAAAAAATAATTTCGTCATCATCATTTAATATTAATTTTTTGAGCATTTCATTATACTTAAAAGCAAGTGAGCATTTCATCATGCTTCATTTTACTTATAATTAAACAAATCGTTTCATTTGGATCTTTATCATAAATATTTCAATACCCCCCCCCCCCCCCCCGACTTATTCTCCTGTATTTTGTCAGACCTAGGATTAAGCCTAACATGGCTTCAAAAATTAGAGACAATAATCAACATTTATCTGAATTATTTTTAAGGGGGGGCAGCGTCACTACCTGACTTATAGTCTAGTGTATTTTGTCAGTCTTGGAAATAAGCTTAACGTGACTTCAAAACTTCCGAGTAAGAATCGCATCCTAAACAAACAAGCATTATTGGCGACTTCTTGGCGAAAAAAATTGCGCCAATAGGCCGTATACGGGAGCTGCTCCGTAAGATCTTATTTAGATATTCTCAAACTTGTTTTGTGCAATCCTTTTTTATGCAACTTTATTTAAGTTCTATTTATTTTGTGCATTTTTTTTGTTTGTGCTATTTGAATTCCAGTAGTGTTGGCATTATAATTCCACTGTAATGTTTTCTGTCAGTGTATATATCTATACTAATACAATGTGTATGGTATTTAATGTGTGCACATATTGTGTCAGCTAATTCTAATATTTCAAGATAAAATAATTATACTTCAAAGATAAATCAACTCTAAAATTTTCAATTGATGAAAGTGATTTTAAACCAATTCATTACAAGATACTTGTTTTGGATTACGATGAATAGTACTTAATTATGTGTATTTAAAAAAAATTCCGTATTTTAAATGAGAAGTTAGATCTTAAAAAGATTTTATCTGTAGTTTAATTATTATTTGGAAATCACTTTTGCTTTATTTTTTAAATCCTCAACAAATTTTCTGAGAGACTTTTTATGCAGTCTCCCTTCACTGCATAAATTTTTCTTTGATATGTTGTAAAAATCATTTTTATAGCTATTTATTAAGTTTCAGAATGTTTTTTCGACTTCTCTTATGCCATCCTTATCTGCTGCCCCCAAACAGGTTTGACTGTCCATAAAAAAAAAATTGTTCAAATAACAACTTTATTGCAAAATAACTTAATAGGAATACATTTGAAAAATAATCATATCATTTGAGGTTTCTGATGAAATTAACTATAATCGTTGTAATCAATTTAGAGTAATTTATAATATGGATGGATAGCATGGATAAAACGCAAGTAATAGAAAACTTCAAAGTCAGTTAAATATTTTTTGAACAAGAAGTGTTGGCATGTTTTATGCAAAGATGTTGAAGTGTTTTGCAGTTTGAGCATTTCTTCATGGTACATGATTAAAGAACTTTCTGTCTAAAATGAGAAATTTTATTATCTGATAGTCCTGGTAATATTTTACGTTCTACCTATTCTGCATTCAAGTCGAGCTTGGAAATTATAGAATACCAACATTTGCGTATAATTTTGAGTCTTACTTAAACAATTTTTTTTTCAAGAATTTGCCATAAATTCTCCTTTATAATTTTATATTACTGTGTAGATGGAGCTCAAGAGGGATGTGCAAATATTTTGTTTTGTTTTCTGCTGTGTTTATTTCAATGATAGTTGTTTTAAAGACTTCATAGTTTTTTTTCCCCAATTTCCTCATTTTTAAATCTGCCTTTTCTAGGGCCTTACCAGGTAAATGGCTGTCCTCTGAGGCGGGTTAATCAAATCTACACTATCGCCACCAGCACTAAATTGGACATTAGTAAAGTAAAAATTCCTGAACATTTGGATGATAAATATTTCCGTAGGAAGAAGCCACAGAAAAAGTCCAAGAAAGATGAAGAAGAAATCTTTGAGACTAAAAAAGAAGTATGCATTCTTTTTTCTTAGTAGTAATTAACTGAAACCAATGAATTAAAAAAAAAGTTGCAAAAATGCAGTGTACTTCTAAATATATTTTTAATATATTGCCGCATTGGAGAAAGACAGTCGAATCTTAATAACCGAATGGTCACGGCACTGGTCTCATGATCAAGAGACCTGGTTTTGAATCCCGCTAGAGACAATGCGATTAATAGTATATGTAAATACTTAATTCCTTTATTTTATGTTTTCCTTTATTTATTGATGTTCCAGAAGATACTGGACGTTTCTTTAGTTTACCAGACAAGTGTTCTGGACTTTTCTTACTGTCACCAGAAGAGTATTCTGGAACTTTCTCTGCTTGTATAAAAGCAGAAGATTTGTCAGTTACTGTATTCTGAGTTCAGTTAATAAATTAGTTTAGCTCTGCTTCTTGTGTGTGTCTTTGAGTTCTATACCATAGTATCTACGTGACTATGTATTTAATTTTTTTTGTATGATATTATAGTCTAGCTATTAAGATACAATATTCCTGTTTTATTCTTTTATTTCATTTGAGTTCTTTATCCTAATGCTTCTTATATACTTGTTTATATCTCCATATTTGCTAAATACTTTTTGTTTTCCTTTTGAAATTATGCCTTCTATGAAATTTCTATTGTTAAGCCTTCACATATCAATTAGAATATAAAAGAATCTGAGAATTTTGAAATTTTATTTATTCAGTATTTTACCATAATACTGTACTTTTAATAAAAGCATTGAATTAAAAGGTCACATTGATAGTTGATATTTTAATATTTTAATAAGTTATTTTGATTCTTTCAACAATGGCAAATCAGCTTAATATTTATTAACAATGAAAATTCTCTGATTTTTATAATAGCTATATCTTATAGTATTTATTATTTTATTAGAATAGCTTAAAATTATGATTCTTGAATGCCAAAGCGTTATTTTTTGAATAAATTCTGTATAAGTTTCTGCTACGATGATTGAATATGATTTCACTTATCTTATTATTAGGATGTGTTCATACTTGTAATTTCATTCCTAATGTAATTGTCCATATTCAAATGAATGTTGCTTGTTTTGTATGATTAAATTCCTGAATTTAGGCTTTAAAATTCTGTTTTATTTATAACAGAATTTTAAAATATTCAGAGTAATCAACATTGTCTCTTTTACTAAAGAAATTTTTTTAAAAACTGAAGCTATGCTATTATTAGCTTGCAGTATTCTTTATTGATAAGCTTGTTTAGTATTTTGAAAACATTCAGTTTATTAATAAGTTAAGTAAAACATTCAGTTTATTCAGTTATTTAATATTATTATGATGACTTCTCATGAAAATGATATGCTATGATTAAACATACTTTTTCACCTTGGAGAACTGATGCATTCAATACCATATGGCTTTATTTAATATTATGATGACTTCTCATGAAAATGATATGCTATGATTAAACATACTTTTTCACCTTGGAGAACTGATGTATACAATACCATATGGCTTTATTTAGTATTAATATGATGACTTCTCATGAAAATGATATGCTATGATTAAACATACTTTTTCACCTTGGAGAACTGATGCATTCAATACCATATGGCTTTATTTAATATTATTATGATGACTTCTCATGAAAATGATATGCTATGATTAAACATACTTTTTCACCTTGGAGAACTGATGCATTCAATACCATATGGCTTTATTTAATATTATTATGATGACTTCTCATGAAAATGATATGCTATGATTAAACATACTTTTTCACCTTGGAGAATTGATGCATTCGATACCACATGGCTTTATTTAATATTATTACATTAAAAATCTTTTTAAACATGTTAACTTCTCGAGAAAGTGTGTTATGATTAAACACTTTTTTTTTTTTATCTTTAAAGAACTGAGCTTAAATTTGATGTAATTTTACTATCATGCATGTTATATTAGAAATTTTATTCAGTTGGTGCTTTCTCATGAAAATTTTTCACCTTGCAGAACTGAATTTAAAATATATAATAATAATCAATATAATTTATTAAAAATGTTTTGATTTGTGATAATCTTTCTTGGAAAATATACTGAAGTAATTAAATTCCAAAATAATTTTATTAATTGTATTTTATTTGTGAATCTACTTTCCTGTAAAGCATTATTTAGTATTTTTAATTACAAACATTAACAAACAGTTCAAACATAATTTAAAAAAATGGAACCAGATATTTGCTTTTAAAAATTTGGTAACAATAAATTCGAACATGAATTTATCATTTTTATTTTGTTCTTCATTAATGATCAGTTCCAAATAAAAGAAATGTACACTAAAAACCTTTCAAGCCAGTTTAATAATTTTGTGTTGATATAAAATGAAAATATCTACCAATAAATAATGAAGCATATTATATAACCCTGCAGGTGGTTGATATTTATTAATTAATGTTTAATATATTAATTATAAACTAATAATATATTAGTTATCTTTAAAATGTTATTGTAGCATAATAAAATCTTATCTAGATCATGATGACTTCTTATGAAAATGATATATAATGATTAAACACTTTTTCACCTTGGAGAACTGAATTTAGATGTGATTTTGTTATATTTGATGTTATATGTCCGAAATCATTTCTGAAGTAAGATTTATTTTTGTGATGATGTTGTGGTAGAATGTTGATTTTGGATAAATACTGTTGCTGTATTGCATGTTTTTTATGTGGTACAGTTTGAATTGCCATGTTTCTTGTAGTGTATGTGTGGAATATTTTAATATAATAAGGATCTTGGAAGTTTTTCATAGTGTTATCCTTTACCTGTAATATTATTCTGTAATTATTAATGCTAGAATAAGATATATGGAACATTCTTTTCTTTGCAAAATATCTTGTAAATAATGATAACATGATATTAAATAGTTGAAGGTATTAAATTTTTTAATGCAGGACTAAAGTAAAATCTAAAAATATATTAATACTTGAATGATATAAAGAAAAATTTTAATTGTTGCTATGATACATATAATTCTTTTTGAGATTTTTGTTTTAATTTCTTTAAAAGCTATTCAGTTTTCTTTAAAACCTGGCATATGATGAGTTATTCTTATCTAATACAATATGATGTCAGCATTTATTTTTC
The DNA here is from genome assembly GCA_026543865.1 of Argiope aurantia. NCBI lineage: Eukaryota > Metazoa > Arthropoda > Arachnida > Araneae > Araneidae > Argiope > Argiope aurantia. Next base: position 3,373 of record JAPMOR010088744.1, on the reverse strand, counting down.
ACGTTGGAAAAGTGAATCTCAGGTTCTTGTTACTTATACATATTGGATTATGTAATTAAACTCAGATGAATTTGGTTTGTTTCAAATTTTGTTTAATTGTATTAATATGTTATGACTTAAAATATTAGATGCTAAAAAGTGCAGTTTAAGATGTAGTTAGTGATAATTTAGATATTTTATGTAATGGAGGAACCAACTCAATAACTTTAGATAATTATTACCTGTTAAACATAGTAAAAAATTATATTCTTTCACAATTTATCATTTATTTGCAAGGAGCATGTTGTGCAGCAGATTATACTTAATTCAGTTTTATGTAGTAAACTGCATGCATTTTAAGTAGATTACCTGATTGCTCAAGTGTGCACTTCATCTTATGCTTGTGAAAATAGTATTTGTCCCACATATTAGATATTTAACCAATATTACTTGTCCGTTTCAGGAATATGTTGTAACTGAGCAGCGCAAGAAGGACCAAGTCGAAGTAGATAAGCAGATTTTGGATGTAATAAAGGCTCATCCAGAGAAAAACACCATGCTCCACTACTTGAAAGCTCTGTTCTATTTGCAAAATAAGATGTATCCACATAATATGAAATTCTAAGAGCAATGAACTGTTAAATAAAAAAAAAATTGTAAAGAATGTTTTGTGCAATGTCTATTGTCAAAAAACAAACATGTGGTTCAGCTGTTACAGATTAGTACCTGATGTAGTCTTTAAAAGTGCTTTTTCTTTCTGAGAGAAAAAAACAAACAATTTTATTTACAAAACCACACTAAATCTGCTCCATTATATGATTGCATTTTCTTTGCAATGTCTTTTTTTCTCAGGGTCTCAATGAATCTGGTATTCTGTCTTAAAACTGTATTTTGGTTAAGGGAAATACTGATAAAATGAGGAAAATATTTCTTACATTTACTTGACCCTTCTTTCATTTCCTTTTCCAGCATAGATAAGAAAAAAATCGTCTCTTTTTAGGCATAATCTTATATATTCATGAAAATCACTTGAAGTGGGTTTTTAACATTGACTTCAGCTCATTGTTGCTGTTATATGTACCGATTATTTTTATGTGGGGCATTTGTTTTATTTTATTATTTAATAATTCATTAATAGTGATTTTTGTGCAAAAAATATTTTAAACAATTTGTTATAAGAATGTGCAGTTAATTTATTATGAACTCTCAAAAATGTAATCATTGAATAGTTCCAAGTGTACAGAAGCAAAAGGAAAGCTAAATGATAATTGATCCAAAGTTACTTGTAAGCCATTTGTATTGCTCTTATCCAAGAAGTTAAAATGAAATCAATGCATTACTCTTTTCCTTTCTGATATGTGAAGTAATCAATGAGAAATAATTGTAATTGTCAACAAATTTGATTTCGAGATTTTGCACCATCATTATGATTCTGATGTCCGAAAAACACATCTTGGGGATTATAATATTTCTCTATAAACATAATTCAAAAATGCATTGTGTTAGATGGATGAAATTTCATAAGTTATCTTTATACTAAATTTGTAGATTTGAAATTTTTTAATGAATTTTCTTTGTAGGAAAGTTTTATCCTCTTTGACTGTACAAGTGAATGCAATACAATATCAACAAAATATTGCACATTTTTTCATCCAAGGTGGTAATGATTTTTTACCATCTGTTTTGTGCATGACGGTTGCTGAAGTTTTAACAAGCTTAATTTTAATGCTAAGCAAGAGGTGTCATGTGGACACTATCCAAGATAATGGAAATATTTTTGTCGCTTCATTTCCTTCTATTTCAGGCTGGGGCAGCCTTTAACTGCTTTCTATGGTGAATTTCACTTCAATTGCATTTTCTAGATTTTTTGATTTTCATAAGCTTTTTTCTAACTTCCACGATTATTTGTTTTCGACTTTCTTGATAAATTCCATTTTTCCCCCACATTGCTCAATTTTCTACATTTGTTTTGTGCTAAAGGTAATGCTTTCGAAAGATATGCCATGTGCAACTTCTTTTACTACATAATTTAGTATGTATCTGTTATAGGTGAGTGCTTCATCAAATAATATTTAAACCATTTAATTGAGCCTGTTAGTTTAATAGTAATTTTTCTAATCTCTATTTTCTCAAAGGTACACTTTCTTTGTGGAAATGTGATGTGAGGCCCCTAATTTTCAAATTCTAAAAATAAATAAATAATCATTTATATTTAGACAAATTTAGATACATTTCCCTTTTTCTTGCCATCAACATGTTTAAGAACTGGGAATGCATTTTAATAATAAAATGAAAATCCACACTATTTGTGATGCCTTTTAGATTGTCTAAAGATGGTTTTATTTAAATGGTAGGATGCCTTTTTGTTGAAAGATAGTTTTGCGCTGATTTGAATCAATATGTCCGCTTACTGCTCTTCACAAGACCTTTTAACAATCAGACTTAAGATCTGAGTGTGGTAGAGGTCTTGAGGTTACTTATTTCGCTGAATGAAGGCAGTATCAGCAGGATGGCTCTGATTATTCATGGTGTTCTGCAGATATTTATTTCATTCATCTTTATATAGAAAATGGTCCATATCTTTTCTGGAAATTTCCAAATTATATCGAATGATATGCGACTCTTTGCAGATGCTTGATACTTCGCTTGTGAAATTTGACGTAATAAATGAATCAATGTTAGATTCTATTTCATAAAACATGATTAAGAATTTAAAATCATTATATGGTTTATAAACTTTTTAGATTAGTTTTGATTTTCTGGATATACTTATATAGTAATTATTCGTTGAACATAGGAAATGAATGAATATAATTAAATTTCTTATAGAAATAAATGGATTTGTAATCAAAACTGTAAGTTCTGAGGATTGTTAGTTTTGATTTTCTGAATATACTTATATAGTAATTATTCGTTGAACATAGGAAATGAACGAATATAATTAAATTTCTTGTAGAAATAAATGGATTTGTAATCAAAACTGTAAGTTCTGAGGATTGCTTTGAAAATGGATAAACTTCGAGTTTGAGCAGATACTTTATGAAAGAAAATGTTCTCTTCTATAAAGAAAACTTGAAGAGCAATCCAGGTTTTTTACCATTTCGTAAAATTTGTATATAAGCGGCTATAGTAATAGCTTCAAAGGGCAGGGAGAGAAATTATAAAGATGCCTTTTATGTTTCTTTGTAAGATCAGGAAACTCGTTACCAGATTTTTATATTCAGAATTATAGCCAGTAAATGATCATCGGCTTAAATATTTTTTCCCCTTTTGATTCTATTAGCCGTAGACCTGAAAAGTTGAAACGGATTCTTCTAATATATGAGATGCCTCTCAAATACGAAAGTTTTTCCCCGTTGGTTTTACCTATTTTAACTAGAATATAAGAAGGCTT
>JAPMOR010088739.1:189609-265999 GCA_026543865.1 Argiope aurantia | reverse complement strand
ATCACTTAGTTAACATGAATGTGATATAAAATAAATTAAATTTGCAGATGCTTAAATGCTTATAAATACCAAAGAAAGAAAAAAATATTAGCTTGATAATGCTTCTCTGTTGATTCTCTTGTTTTTTAAATGGTATTTTTTATTTTGTATTTATTGTTATTTATTTTATCAATAACTTAGCCTTTAAAGCAAATTTTATCTAGTTTTAGTACGTATGCATTTAAAAGTTTTAAATAAAATACTGGAAAGTAGATAAAATATTTTTTTAATTTATTAAAAAAGGATAAAAGCTATTTGAAATGAAATTTGATATTACTAAAACGATATATATTTATAATTTAAAAATATTGCAAAATTGAAATTTGGTCAGGAATAATTGTTCTTTATATTCTTTAATTATTTTTGATGTATTACGAAGTCAAATTGATGAATACCATATAAGCATGAATTTACCTCTTTAGAAATAATTAAAAACCAGCATTTCTCTAGAAAAATCAATGCGAATAAAAGTGACTTCAAACCCATTAAATTTGAATATGAATTATTCAGGCTAAATGAAACATGTTTTCTACTATTCAGTTTTATGTGTTACACAATTATATAATTTCACACTTATTTAAACATGCATTTCGCGAGGAAAGAAAGGACGTAGTAGTCTTGCTTAACCATGTTGAATTCAAAATTGCCAAAAAGTGTTATCTAATTTGCATAGAAACGAGTTGCTTTTTTTATTATGGGAACTGCTTAGCAGCCTTGAAATAAGGATAAAAAATACAAACATAAAGATGTTTCACACCAATTACTTTTACAAATTTCATCGAGGGTTCACGATGCATAAACAGAAGAAGTATTGATAAAAAAAATTGATTACGAATAAGTTCCATTTATTTGAAACTTCTTACCAGTATTCTCTTTTTTTTCGTGTAAGATATTAACAAAAAGTGTTAGATTTTAAATGAGACCTTTAAATTTCTAACTTGTTTCATTTTATATGTCTCGAAATGGTAAGTTCTACGTACCAGAAAAAGTGAACAGTATTAAATATATAATCCTGAAATAAATCGTTTTAGCATATTGAAAATTGAGCTGTATGTCATTTACTTCGACTTCATGTACATTTTATGTTTTTCATTTTTTTTTGTATATAGATTGTTTTAACGTAGAGTTTATAATTAAATACTTATATATTAAATATAATTAAATATCCAGAAAAGTTAATATGAGAAAAATAATAGAAATGCCAAGTTTTTAAAAATATGCTTTTATTTAAGTAAGGAAAATCCAAAATTCATTTCATTAAGAAATTGATACCCAAACAAAATCGTAAAAGCTTTAATAAAAATATTGTTTGTACATTGATATTTCTATAACAATTTTAAGAACTACTTATTTGTTGTGAATACTTAAAAATAATTTTTCTTTCATTTTTTCATTTTATTACAGGGTAGATGGGGGCAAGATAATTTTAATTATACTTTTGAATTCATCAAACCAGCAGTTTTGCTTTAAAAAATTGGAAAGGAATTGCAATTGTTATTCTCAGATGACAGCTGTAATGAGAGACAAATCTATTTATTTTTCATTTTCAATTAATGAAAAAGATTTTTTTTATTGAAAAATAATATTTCGTCAGTCGGCATGTAAAATTTTTTTTATGTGTGACATCAGAAACAAATCTTCCAATAAAGGTTGAAAAAGAATCTTGTTTTCAACTTCCTTACTTGCATTTTGGAATGTGCTAAACATTGTGATATATATATATATATATATATATATATATATATATATATACAACGCTAAAGAAAATCACAATTCAGCAATGATGTTAAAGGGTGCTGTTTCAACATCAACCTCATAAATCTTCATTATGTCTAACATTGTTGATTATTTAGAAGAATTATTTATAAACTATGTAAATACACTTAGTATACATTTTCACTAACTACAATAACTTTATCTTTATTAACGTATATAAATTATAAGTAGATAAGTATTAATTCCTTTTATTCAGCACTGAATTCCAAACGGCGTAAATGAACTAGTGAAAACTTAGAAAAAAAATTAAAACTAGATTATTCTATTCTTCATCTCTACCATTATTAGTATAAACATTATCGGCCTGACCGCAACTTCACGTGAACTAGAAGCCCAAATATCTCATATTGACTGAAACTCTTTCATTTTTTCAGCACTTCACATTTTCCTGGTTTTCTTTCAATTTTCCTCATTTAGTTAAAAGAAATTTCCATTAATATAGGACATCAATACAAGTCGTTTCAAAAACTATAGAATTCTTTTCTTATCTATTGACCTTTTATATATACATATTTTACATAATTTAATATTAAATATGATTGAATCTTGCAGTCCGTCTTTTTTTCAGATTCATTCATTCCGCAGATAACAAATTACATTTTTGAAATCAAAATCTAATAGAAATTAACTACTTGAAAATGCCATTTGATCTGTAAAAATATTCAAATATAATACTGAATCACAAATACAAGTTTCGAGATTCCAGAAAATAAGTGCAAAGTTAAATACAAAAAATTGAACATGTCAAAAACCATGAAACAAAACAAGTAAAATAAAAATGTGCTGAGATGTAAAAAGTCTGTATGGAATTGTTGTCCATTTCATTAATTTGTCATCAAAGAATACTGAATACAGCGCATGGATTTCAAAAGATGAGAAAGTTAGTGAAGCAAAAAGTTTTCAAAATGTTTTATGTAGATCTACTACGCAAAATCATCCTTGTTCAGTATGATGTTACTATCAGTTGTTACTTTCATAAATGTTACGACCAGTTGTAAATGGCACGGGAAAGAAATGAATGTTTATAATTCGCATAAAAATGCCAAATTTTAATTTAAAATAAATTCATATGATTTAAAAGCGGAAAAGGGTGACACGGCCGAAATAAATCATTTTTATTAAAAACTCCATACAATTTGATTTGATTGACATGATAGTCACAAATTAAATGACATTCCACTCAGAATTTGTAGTCAAACCAAAACAAACTTCAAACCTAAGGTGTAAAATAACACCTAAAAGTGCCTGTTTCTTTTACACTCTTTTATTTGATTTTGATGACGATTACGTAATTTCGTCTGTTTAAGCTAGTATTCAGTTTGAGTAATTTTAAATATTTATATAACTAAAATATTAGAAGTGCATTTTTAATAATCAGTTAAAATATTATTGGTATTTATTCAAAAAATATTGGATGATTGAAGGATAAGATAAATTCATTTCTCAAAGCTATCCTTTATTTAATTTTATTTCTCAGTGTAAACCGCATTATGTAGTACAAGATATTCAGGAATAATTAGGTGAGATTTAATCGAATATCATTTATATCCTTTATAAATTTTCAAGAACATATACTTGATTATTATTCATTAAGTAAATAACAGTTGGTAAAATGTCAATGGCGTGTAAAAAATGTGTTATATTTTTATCTAAATAATCGATGTAAATGTAATATTTAAAAAAACCATCAAATTGCAGGAATTACTATATTAATTCAAATTTATCACATATTATGGAAATATTTTCTTAAAAAAAAGGAAAAAAAATTCAGAGACTATCAACAGAAAAGAAACAGCAAAGAAAAAATGTAATAGATGAAATTTTCTCAAAAGTCTTATTTTTCATTAAAATTTAAATAAAAAAAATTTTGTACTTTATTTACAAGTTTTATCGTAAAAATGTATTTCCTATTTTATATTCATTTATTATACATTTTTATTTCGAACTATAAGGAAATACACTTCGTAATTTATAAAAACACAATTTTCTTATTCAATATTTTATTTTATATTGCACATTTTTAAATTTAACGTGCTGTATCATAATAATTTTTTTTGTAATTTCTTGTTAAATATAATTACATTTACCTTTAAAAATCTAGTTTCTGAAATTCATCGTTAAAAGTATGAAGGTAATAACATATATGATTTACGTGAAGCATATTCTGTTACACTAATACATTATTAAATGAAAAATATATATATTTAACATTTATTTTAAAAAGAAAATTTGTATATTTTTAATATTAAGAGAAAATCCTTTTCGCTGTTTGTGAAAGATTTCTATTAATGCTTCTCATTCCCCAATTTTAACTATGAGGTTACTCTGCTAATATCTTAGAGATGTCATTTGTCAAATTCGTTGAGTTGACCAGCTATCGAGTGGATGAAAATGGGATTTACTCAAGCTGATACTGATAGAATATTTAATATTCTCAATAGTCTGGCCCAAAGAATGAATAGGTTTCAATCCGAAAATTCAGCTTCGAAAATAATTTTTATAGGAAGACTCTTTATAATGTCCTTGCAAAATTCGGCATCGAGTAATACTGTTATAGTTAGATACTTTATTATAAATCCTTGCAAAGGACACTTCTTAGAACTTCCAATTTAAAGAAGGGCAAGGGCTTTGCTTTCTCTTAGTCCGTTTTAGGTAATTTCACTGTATAAAAAGGAGAATGTGCATTGGTGCAAAGGTACGTTCACCATCCAGAATTGCATGCAAGAAGATCATATCTATGCTTCCCTCTCAGTCAATGGCAGTAATGTGTCGTTTACGTTGGATAAAACAACACGTTAATTAGGCAGATATTGATGAGCCTCTATGCTACCTATAAATGAGTCCAGCCTTGTTCTGAAGAAGGATTATTGCCAAGACACTAGATATCTTCAATCGTACATTAAAAAATAACCTAATTATAGTGGAAGTGGAACCATGGTTTAGGCTGGAATCCCCCTGAGTGGTCACATTGATGTCCATTTGCTTCGGGAGGAAAGCTCATTGAAGTGAAATATATAGAGATGAAATTTTCGATCTATGCGCAGCATCATATGCTGGTGTTATTATAAGGAATATATCATGATTGTTTATAATGCTCGTATTCAGGGAACTATAAGTTTTGAGGAATATACAATATCGATTTTAGAGTGATTTGACTGGCTTCAGACCTTAATTCAATGACAAATCTTTGAACTGACTGGAAAATGCAAATATATATATATAACAATTATTTCTCCGAGGTCGTTAAAAATGCTTAAATAAGTTTTATTCTTAAAATAGTCCCTTTTCTGAAATTTATGTTTAGGGCAACTTAATTCAAAGTATGAGAAATGCATGCCGACAATGGATCTGCAGCTAGAGGAGAGCACATTTCTTATTATTACTCATCTAGTTAATTTTAGAAATTGTATATCTTTTAGAAAATATCGTAAGTATTTATCTGAAAACTAGGCTTAGTATAAATAATAGGTAGAAGGTAATAATTGATTGTTTACACGATATGTATATATATATTTAAATTTTCCTTCGTTTATATTCATTCGTTTCGTCAAATGTGCAAAAATGGATATGAGGCAGCACACTATCATTAGCATGATTTCGGGTGGTCGGGAAGCCACACGTATAGTTCAAATGGTGTTCCAGTAATCGATTAAGATTTAGCTTCCCTTCCTAAATGAACATGATTTCATCTAATTATCCTAGTATAATTTCCCATGATGTCATATTTTATTATCCCAAGTTTAAAATATAGTTTTAGTTTTATAGTTTATTCTTTATGAAAGCAGATAAAAAAATAAGTTCTGCTGCGGGCAAAAAGTGGACTTTATTATTTAGTGACTTGACAGAAAAATAAAGAAATTTTCTGTTTCTTTACAAAAATTTAAAATTTAAATCGGGTTTCATAAAGATTTCATTTGTACAAAACTGAAAATTAAAAACTAAAAAAATTAATCCAATATTAACATTTTAATAAAAAAAAGGAATATACGAAAATGCTTAAATACTGCTGCAAAATGTGATATTTTTCAGCAAAAAGTATCTTGCAGCATATAAACAAATATAACTACAAAAATATATCGTTATAAGCAGAATAATGGATCTAGTAGGGTGAATGTAGCCCATCTTTTATTTCATTTTCTCCTAATGGAAAATATTTTTTTTAGTATTTATACTTTTTTGCTGTTGTCAAGAAGATAAACAAGAATCCTGGAAAGCTATAATAAAATATTCAATAAATAATTCCTATGACTGCAAAGAAACATAAATGATTGGGCATAAAACACCACTTCGTGAACTTTTTTTTCAGTAATTTTCTTGTTTTGGAATAACAATGCGTTTTTTTTGGAGCAAACAAATGAAAGAAAAAAATAATAATGAAGAAGAGTTGTTTGGTTCGAGGAAAAGTGCTTTTTATTGATTTGGCAGAATCCGAAACGTGGTAAAAGACAAAAACAGCGCCAACTATGGCAAATATTAATAAGAACATTGTTTTCCTTTTTATTAAAGTTTTTTTTTCTTCCAAATATATCTCTGAAATAATAACTTTTTGTCACATTGTTTTTATCATATACGACTTTTAAGTTTTATTTTTGTACTATAACTTTTGAAATTTGCCTCATTTCAGAAAGAAAACAGGAAAACATTTTTAGAAACATTTTCCTTTCTTTTTTTTTCTTTTACACAGCAGATTGTCTTAAAGTGTATGAATTTTTGATACTTAGAAGAAAATTGTTTCATATTTTTTTATATTTTTCATAAAATACTTTTAAATGGCAAATCTTAATTAGTGTAACAATTGGATAAATTAATGTTAATTAGTATCAAACCTTGAACTAAAGAACACTTTCAGTTTTTATTTATGGGCTGCATGTAATTTATATCTTAGGGCTATCTTAAATACTATAAAATATATTATAGATACACAAGAGAAATTTTGGATAAAAAAAATATCAGGAATTAGTCAGACAATCATACTAGATTCAATATACAAGAAATGAAGATTATATATAAATACAGTGAGCCTCAAAATTAACTTAAGATTTGTATTTGCCACCATTTATGCAATAAAGTGTTGGCAACCCTATTTAAAAAAAACCACTTCACAGCTGATGGTTTTGGATAGTAAAAATGGAGTGTTACGCGATAAAACAACGTGTTAAGGCAAAAATTGAATTAAACAAAAAACACAGTTTTTTATTCTTTAGATTGTTATATTTTTATTGAATCGTGCATAGGATAAATATACATTCTTTGGAAAGTACATAGGGTAAGGTTTTGTATGGAATAACACATAGGGATAGTAAAAATGGAAAATGGCTTTGCTTTTGCCGAAATTTTCCTTAACCATTTTGCATAAATATGGATTAATTTCGTTGATGCATCGTTGAATTTCCTCCCTTAATGCACGCATGCTTGGGGGGGAGGTGGGTTGTCATAGAACTTTGACTTCAAATAACCTCATAAAAAGAAATCCAGTGGTGATAAATCACACGATCTTGGATTTTCAAATTTTTGAACAGTGGTCAACAGATTTTCATTATTTTTTAAATATTGTTCAACAAAGAAAACAACTTGTTCTATTCTGTAATGCTCCATTTTTACTCACTTTAATCTATCAGATTTCAAATGTTTTTTTAATAGTTTTGTTAACACTTAACTGTAGGAATAGTGGTAAATTGAAATTTTGCATTCATTTTGAGATACCCTTTATACACTGGTGTGCAAAACTTAAGCAACAGGTATGTTTTTTGCCATAACTTCACGAGAAATCATCTGAGAGACATGAAATTCAGAAATGAGATACAGCATTTTGTTCTGAAAGAATGACGAAAGCATAGTTGTGAAGAAATGAATACAATGCATACAGTATGGAATCAAACAAAAAAAGGCTTTATTGAACTCATAGTATCGTTACACATGATTGTCTTTCCAAGAGGAAGAACAGCAAGCAGATGCTCCTTAGTATGGGATATGCCCTCCCCTTACTGCAATGGTTGCTTCGCACCGTCTCCCCATACTCAGCACCAGATTGTCCAACAGTTCTTGAGGTAAGAGTGTCCATTCCTCAATCAGCATCTGTTTAAGTTGTCGGGTGTTCACAGGAGGATGTAATCGTGCCGCAAGGCGTCACCCCAACTCATCCCACACATGTTCAATCGGATTTAAATCAGGGGTGCACGCCGGCCAATCCATTCGAGTGATATCTTCACTTTCCAGGAGCTCCTCAACAGCACGAGTCCTGTGTGGCCGTGCATTGTCATCCATAAAAACGAAGTCTGATCCAATGGCACCTCGGAACAGACGCACATGGGGAAGGATCACCTCCTGACAATAGCGATCTCCAGTTACAGAACCTCTGTCGAAAACGTGGAGCTCATTCGCCCGTTCATCATAATGCCTCCCTAGACGACAACTCCAGGACCACTGAAACGGTCTCTTTCCGTGATGTTATTGGGAAACCGTATCCCGACCTCTCTCCAAATCAACTGGCGTTGGGAATCGCTTGTGGCACTAAAACGACTCTCATCTGTAAAGAGGACACGACTCCATTGATGAGATGTCCAGTTTCTGTGCTCCCTGCACCACTCTAAACGGTGCAGCCGGGGGGAAATTGTCAAAGGGATGCAGCGTTCAGGACGAAGGGAGAATAGGAAACCTTTATGAAGGCGTTTGGACACAGTAAAACGCGACACTTGTCACCCCGTTGCGGCATACAGTTGCTGAGCAATGGCGCTTGCTGACTGGTTTCGGGTTCTTTTTGCCTGCAGGACGATATGTCGGTTATCCACTGCAGTTGTTTTCCTGGGGCGGCCACAACCAACCTTTCTCACAGCGGTACCTGTGGTTTGGAAGGCTTTCCAAGCTTGCGAAATGACACTTTTGTTGATTCCGAACTCCTCAGCTACACTGGTCACACTACGCCCCTCCTCCAGCTTTCCGATCATTCTTCCACGTGTGAAATCGTCCAGGTGATTTCTGCTAGCCATATTTCAAGAATTAACTCACGTGCACTTGCAGCGAATGTCTTTAATTGAGTCTCCGTCCTTCCTTTTATTGTAGTGTTGAGCTGCGCGTGCCTTCCGCACGTGTTTTGCGTACGCTCACGTCGCCTGTGACGTTTTGTTCCTGATATTTACATACGAATGACCTTTCTCTTGAATTACGTGTTCATTGTACTGATCGCAAGAACTCCTTTTCTGCAATTTCATGGCTATATGCTTAAAATTTGCATTGTTGCTTAAGTTTTGCACGCCAGTGTATATAAGGCCATTTTTAATTTAAAATATAATTCAAAATGGGCCGTATGCATATGTAGCTTACAAGAAATTATGCCATACGGAAAAAATGGAAAATAATTCCTCCATGGCGTAATATTTTGTTAATTTGCAAAAAAATGCATTATGCATATTTCTGGTATTTTAACTTTGTAAACGTACTTCTGTTTCAGTATAGTTAATTTCACATGCTACTAATCTAGGAATGCTATCAATATTTTTTTACACCTATCTTAAGATTTCCTAAGGAACTAAAATTTTAATTACTGTACTTTGAAAACTTTTAGTTTCATAATTCAATAATATTTTAATTATATTATTCATAATAATATTTTATTAATAATCTGCAACAACATTAATAAATCATCTATTCTCCATTTAATTAAAATTATTTCTCTACTCACCTATACTCGAATTTTTTCTAAATAAAATATTATTCTCATTATTTTATTAAATCCTACTCTTATGAATTTTTTAATAAATTTTACCCTACTGTTGACAAAGTAGCTATGCTCCTTTTACTAGATATTTATTTAATACTAGGTATTTTGAGTCAAAAATAAGCATTCGTCTTCGAATTCTTAAAGAGAAATAACCCCATAACCTTCAGGTATCTAAGATGTACAGTTCTCTGGTTTCTAAAAGTCAATTTTTAGCAATAACGAATATAGAAATTCTTTGTAACTCAAAAAAAAAAAAAAACCGCGGCCAGAAGATTGCATTTCTTAGAATCTAGAATATTCTGTTGACAGAATAAATTCCTAAGATAAACAAAGCTGACTGATACAAAATTATATAAAATATGCTGTATAACATCATTTTTGTACCGTTGTTGCTTTGCTAAAAGTGCTTTCTACCAGAAAAAGGAAAGGAAACTTTTTTTAAGATTTTCTTAGAAATTTCTTTCAATATATATCATTTAAATATATCTAACAAAATTTTGAGAATTCCGTGAAAATTTAATAAAAATTTAATAATATTTTTTTTGCAAAAATAGAATTGGGCATGATAATTTTAAATTGAAATATCAATTGCCAAATTTTTTTTACTGATATTTTATTATAGTGCACAATTTTTTGAACCATTTTTCCCTTATATATGTTATAAATTTAAATAGTTATACTTTTCTTTAGTTTATTTTGGGGGGAGGGGATAAAAGTAAATTTTCTTGACTGTGCGTGGTATTTTGGAAATAATGATACGAATTCTCAAATGTGTCAACCAACACGAAATTCTTTCTTATGTATTGAGAATAAGTTCCTCAAACAAGAATTTCAATCAAAGATAAATTGATTTCAATTATTTTTATGCAATCTGATATTGTTTATGAAATAGAAAAATGTGCAGTTCACTAAAGGTAAAGGTTTTTATTCAAAATTTCCCTACATTATTTGAATATCGGGGTCTCTTCTAAATATTTAGCTTTTATATTTTTCTTATTTATGAAAAAAAATTGAAACAATTTGACTTCAAAAGAAATATTTGCATCGAAATGAGACGTATAGTTTAGTATCAAAGATATACAGCATGGTCTATCTTTGATATAAAGCATATCGGTCTATTCCAGAAAGTTCATATGCTTTCTTAAATCATTTTCATTCAACGATTTCCATGAAAACGATGAATCAAATTTTAATTTAAAATTTAAAATCCACATTTTATAAGATGATGTGTGGCAGAATCTACCTAAAATTGAAAAGGTAATAGTATTTCCAAAATCGGAATATTTTTGTAATGGTAATTTATATAGACTTTTAAATGTTTTTATTTAAATTGACGCATTTCAAGATTGTAAAAATGGATTTTCTTGTTTCTTTTTTTTTTCTTTAATATCTGATGTGTTAAATATTTAATTGTAAACTTCCGCATTCTGAATGAATACACAATATTTAAATATTTTCTGTCTCATCAATTATTTATTAAATGAACTTTCTTAACTTTTTCTGCTCCCGAGGCGTAATCTGATAGTGAGTTCGATAATAATAGATTTCAAGAACACGAAATAGAAATAAGAAAAAAAAAATGTTTGTTAATACATTAATAAACGTTTGTTAAAATATTATTTTTATTTCAATTAATTTTTTATAAATCTGAATAATTTTTTCAGGGAAATCTTAAATTATGCAAGAAGGAGGAGTAATTCAAAAGATATATAACGCAGGAAACAAACAGAAAACAGCATGATTCACTAAAAAATCTACTCATTTCGGCTTTCTCGATCTGACTTTATATTTTCAGAATCCTTCATATTTTGAGTTATCATGATAGACTATTCTTTATCCTAGTTCTCATCCTGACTTTATGATCAAAGAGTAAGAAGCTTAAAAGAAGGGGGTAGCAGTTTTAGGGCACCGTATGGAAAAAAACATTTTTTTAAAATTAATACGACAAAGGAATGAAAAAAATAATTGTACGTGCTTGCTGGTATTTGATCTTTGCCAAAATGATGATTCAGACTGAATGCGAAATATAATATATTACATCTTAGAACTAGTCACTCACGCTATGCTCCTATTCGTTATTAGTTACAGTTAGAATTATTAATAATTTATCAATTACTTTTTTTATTCTTTCTTCCATTTATTCACTTTCACACTTTTTAGTAAAGCTAATAATAATATTTTGAATTTTATGAAATAACTATAAAACATTCTTTATAATAAAGATTTTAGTACACTATATTTAATAAAACGTGAAATATATTTGTATATTGTGATTTATCGTTTTTTCTTTATAAAAAAATAACCTTCTTACATCAGTAAAAATAAAACCTCATACTTTAAAACAGAATATGATTTTTAGTTTGCAACTTATAGAATTAAAACAGTTGATCAAATGTTTAAAAAAAATTGCATTTTTTAAAGTCGTAATATTTAAAATTGTTTTATAAAAATTCAGAATTATTTATGATTAGACTATATTTATTTATGAAGTGAACTTACTTTTAATTTTTTCTCAACAGGCTTATCTTTAAATTAGGGAAATTCAGTGTAAAATTCTATCTTATCCACATTTTCAAAATATAATTTCAGAAGCGGCCCTAAAATCTCAGTTTCCTTTCAAACTAAGAATTTTACATCGCAATATTTCACTACTTTACGACTCAACTGTTAAAACACAATGTTGTTAGACTCCATCTGCATTCTATTTTCGAGTCATAAATTCTCGTTTCTTTGTTCTTTGCGCAGAAAAGATTGTTTCTTTAAATCCTACAGATAAAACAGTGAACAATTTTACTTTCATTTTCTATAAAAACAAGCATAAAAAATGAGAAGAGGCTCTAAAAACATTTACCTTTTTAAACGGCGAATAAAATCTTATTCAAGACATTATTTATGTAAGATGCCTTTTTTAAAAAAGTAAAATTAGAATATAGAATGGGAATAATGTTTTCGAAAAATTTCTATTTCATGGTAAAACTATTATGTAAATTTCATTTTATTGTTTTGTATGAGCGAATAGTTTTCAATATTAATAGTTCCATTTTGCATTTAGAGAAAAAGCAGAACTTTATTCAAGAATTTTGTGTAATCTTTCATGTGTTACGTACTTCTTTTATTATTGCAATATTTCAATCTGATGCAAAAATACTTTAGATGAAACTGTTGTTTGAAATTTAAAACTATATTTTAAAATTTTATACTTATTTTATATTATAAGTTAAATATTAAGACTATATTTTTAATATTTTTACTTTTATGTATCAATATTAATACATAAATGTTAAATATCTTTGAAATTAAAATAAACATGAAATGTATTTTATGTTTTTAATATACTAGAAAAGACATTATTCAGAAATTTTTCATAAGCAGTTTTTCCCCTTGTTTACTGTTTGTTAAGAACTCTCTTAACTTATAAAACTCTCTTAACTTCGATAAAATAAATTTTTAAAACTTAACCCCTTTTAACAAATAAAATAACTTATAATAAACATGAATATTATGGATTGTTGTACTTGGACATGCGTACATCTTTTAACTAGAATTAAAATTTGCTTGGAAGAGAACATGAAAATGAATATAACAATTGCCATAAAAGTGAACAATGCGAAAGCAACGACATTTTAAAAAATGATGATGTCAGATTTAAAGTTTTAAGTTTTCCTTATAATATCAAATTAACCTAATTAAGACAAAATAGATTTATTGAGATTAAATTTAACAATTTAATTAGAATAAATATGTTTATTTAGATCAATAAAAACTTTGTTCTGGATCGTTTTTATACAAAATCTCTTTATTCGATAAATAAATATCTGGTATGTTCCATCTGCAGTATTTTAATTATTGGATGTATTACTGATATTTGATTATATATCTGTAACAATGGACGATTTATATCTAAAAATTATTTAAAAAAATGAATATAAAAATGGTTATATTTGAAATAGATGATATAAAACTAGATTTAAAAATGAGACACTTCAATAACATGGTAATCATTTAATACTATAAACATTCCATATTGCAGCAAAGGGCAACACAGAAAAATGTATTTTAAGAAAACTTTAAAATATGCCGGAGAAAAATTTTAAGTCATCAAAGCTTGAAATACAGGACAAGTCATTTTCGATACCTGAGAATTTGAACTGAACTTGTGATTTTTATTCGCTTTACGTTTCCTGTTTTCGTTTATTCGTTTTTCCAGAATTGCCTTTCAAAGATGAAAATCATAAAAATGAAAGGTAAATTCGAAACGATAAAAATTCAAATGTGAAATGAAATCATAAATGTAGTAAAATGTATAATTAAAGCTATCTAAAGATTTATATTTTATAAAAAAGAACGTATTTGTAAAGAGAAAGTAAATTTTAGAAATTTTATTCATTGTAGTGTATTTAAAAATCATAAAATTAAATGTTAAATGGCAAAAACTGAGGCTTTTTCGTACCTATTTTAGATACCAAGTTACCAAGACTGCAGATGTTGTACGTAGGGAATGTAAGCTTTTTAAGGTACTATTCATCATTTGATTTTCCTATTATTCTTACATCGAGGTACATTTTTTGTGGCAATGAGGAATATCTGTAAATTGTTTCCTCATAGCGTTCCCAATGAAATCAGTCAGAAATTATTTGAATTGTTCTGATCTCCAAGACATTAGGCTTAATGCTACACTAAAATGTTTTGAAGGATATATTTGTATGTAAAATAAAGAATTTGAAGTTGTGACCTTTGTTGCATTATGTGACCTAAAAGAACTGGTGGCTGAATTTTGTTTGTATGATTACCATCAATACCATTCAACCATTCAGAAATAGACTCTATTCAGAATCAAGAAATTGGAGAACAGAGATTGAAACCCATTTCTGGACGATAGTTTCAGATTAAGAAGAAAACTGATCGTATTCATAGCATGTAGATGTGTAGATATTCATCTAACAAACAAGAATAAATATTGGAAATTGGAACTATGTTGTAGTCTTGTTATTATGTTGTAGTCTTAGACTCACTCATCCGGTAGATTGATCATCTTTATATATAAGTTACGCCCAAAGCCCGAAGTTCAGCCAGTTCGCGGATTGGCTGGCCAATTCGCGTTTTGGCCAAGAGGTTTGGTCAAAGTCCGAAATACTTGCAATTAATATTGTATATTCTACTTTGGCTGGCCATTTCGCGAAGTGGCTGGGAATCCTTGGCCAAAGACCGATGTGATAATGGTAGATTGATCAGTAGGCGGCACATTAAACAGGATACTTAAAAATAAGTAAATTGTACTCATTCTTGAATACTTCATGTTTTTATAATAGATCCGAGTACAATAGACTTAAAATTGAGAAATGCATGCACTCACTTTTTGAATACTTTCAAGGATTCGAATATGAGTATGTGTTTTTCAAATTCTACAGAAATTATGTAAACCTAAATATGCAAAAAGAAACATAGACTGACATGGTTGAACCCAGAAGGATTCAAACAGCGACAGTTCAATCTGCAGCCCAATGTGCTGCCTACTAGGCTAACTCACACAAAAGTGGTGCATTCCAAGAAATGCTTTAAGGGTGATCACCAGTCATTTTTCTGTCCTAATGCTAAATTTTCCAGATTACATTCTCTTCCGAAATATCGATTCATAAAATACGAACTTTTTTACAAGGGAAAAAAACAATATTAATAGTAAATAAAAAATAGATATAGTGACATTTATGTATAAAATATAAATAAAGACATGTTGTAGGTAAAATTCGACAAATGGAGCAAACAAAGAAATTTCTTTAAATGATACTAATAGCAAAACTATTTTTCCTTCATATTTGTTTTAATTAGCCCTTATATTTGCTATTTGCCTTTGCAAAAAATTTCATATTTCTTGAAGCGATATTTCGGAAGACAATGTGATCTGGGATCTTTAACATTAGGTATATGGAGCAGAAAAAGACTAAGGATCACCTTTAAAGGTTGTTGACAAACTGAGTACTCAATTTGTCTTTGTATTCATTCAAGATACGCAACGCATTTGCTCAAGATATAATTAGTCATTTTGAAGGGCGCAAATCTAATCTTCTTCACGCTATCACGTTGTCACAGCATATACGTTCACTGAATAATTTCTATTATAGCTTTAATATGAGAACAGAATAACACTTTATCATATTTTTATATATCACAAGCTTATTTTTAACTCAGAGGTGTCACTTATATTTTAACTCGTTCCTGAAACAATTGTACTTAATTGTAATACTCATTTTAAAATAGTTCATTTTTAATAGTGTGTCAAACAATCTGCTCTTGATTTCTTTCTTCCTACTTGCCGATAGTCTTAAGCCACTTCGCGAATTGGCGGGCCAAAGCCGGAAATCAGGAAAAGATCGAATATTGGCCGGTAAGTTTACAATAGGAATAAGTTGTCAAATGTCAATAACATTTGTTGTTTTAAGTTGTCAATAGGAATAATTGTCAATTGTTCTTTTGTTTGTAATTGTTTAATTAAAAGAAACTGCAGAGATTGCTTTTACCAGTCTTCCGAAAATGTCATGAGACCGTAAAGGAATAAAATATGTGGATCAAAATAATAAAAATTTCGTTAATTATAATAAAAATCTTCAAGAATTTTCGAAACTGAGAGAAATAAAATATGTTTTCTTTTAATGTTATATATTTTTTTCAACAGTAAAAGTGCTTTTCGAATAGGTTTTATTATTTATTTTCTAATGAAATTGAAACAATAAGAAATTATAAAGGAAATAACAAAAATTAATGTTTGGACTTCATACTAAATAATGTGCATTAGTTAAAATAAATGCATATCTTTCATGTTAGCTTCCTTGTTTTCTTGTCGGCTTACCTTCTGATGAATGATAAATGGGAAATAATAATATTAGAGGAATATTATATATTAGAGGAATGCATTTCTTCAATTAGTCTTGTTAACTATTAAAAATATCAAATCTTTTAAACAAAAAAATTGCATTACAACCAAATATTTTTAATTCTCTTTAAATAGCAAAGCCAGTGCCAGTAATACAGATTAAATGTCGTTTTATCGTAATCAAAATCATTTAAGAGCTCCTCTGTTTTGAATATCTTTCGTGAGAATAGCGATGCTGTTTCTATAATTAGCTATTCTTCGCCTCATTCAGAAGTATCTATGGATTGTTTGAGATATCGCGTTTCCAAGGAAACCAGTCTGATGGCGCTTGAATTTACCTGATCTGCAGCACATTCAGTTCAAAATAAGTGCATTATATTATAAGCAGGAATGCGTACTGCATAGAAGGAGAAGCGATCGAAGTTATTAAACCTTAGTTGTTTTGTCTTAATATGTTGAACTGAGGGATTGAGTCGCCTCGTTCTGAGAACCATCCATCATTATTATGGATAACAATGCTCCCGTACCAGGAACGATAACATTAGATTAGATGAAAACATAATGGTATTCTAAAAACTCAGACATAGGAATAATTCTGCTTTCAGATAAGAAAGGCAAATAACTGTTTCTTCACTAATAGATGAATTTTAGATAAGAAAAAGGGAATTAAAGTATTTTCTTTCACAGCTTTTAATAAAATTTCTGAAAAAATAATATTTGTCAGGGGAAAAAAATCACGTTATTCCGAAAATTCAAACAATGGATAATTCTGCTTTAGGACAAGAAATATAAGATTACTGCCTCTTCACTTATGGAGGAGTTTTAGAATAGGTATAGGGAATTAAATAATTTAATTCACAGATTTTTACAACATTCCTGAAACAATAACATTTGTTAAGAGAAAAGGTAAAGGCATTCAGAAAATTCGAACACTTGGATAATTCATTCCTGGCCATGTGTCTTCATGGACTTAAGGTACTCTGATGGACAAGTCTTGATTCATGGTTGCAGATTCCCAATTTCGAATTCTAATTTCATCGAAGAAGAACCATAAATGCTTACCTAAAACTAACTGTGCGACTAAAAATTAACATTTTTTTTGTTTTAGTTAAAAATATCCTATTTTTTTCTATGTTCAATTTTAGATCTCATTATTGATCAATAGAAAGACAAGAAAGGTAAATTAAAGCTAGCGAAAATTTTAAGCATGAAAAGTGATCAAAGTCACAAGACAGTCTAAGAGCTCGGATAATAATGTTATCAATACAGTTGATAATTCTGTTTCGTCTTCATATACATGATAAAGAAGATACATAATCTCAAATAGGAAACGTCGGGATATTTAAGAAATTTTAAAAACTGGGAAGTTTGGAAACTATTACTCTTGCGAAACTTGTCTTTTATGGGTTTCTATGAAACATTTTTATATCATAATAAACAGTCTCAACTATTTTTCACCAGCTGTTTTTTTGCCTCACTCCACTTAAAAGATGGTATTTTAAAATTGCCACCGCAAGCTTATATACCATACTACGAACATCTTTCTTATTCAGCACTGGGTAGGTAATCTTTGATACTTCCTTTACGAACTCATTCAAACATTTATTTTTCTTAGAAAATAATTTGTTTAGTTTCCTATCTTACATCCTATTTGAAGATTTATTTTTCCGATCTCTTGAAATATATCCAATGACGAATCTAAGTAAATTTAACATCAAATTATCACATGATTGCCTATTTAAGATTTTCTTTTCCGCTTCGGTACACAGTTTGATGCCTAGCTCCAGAATCAATATTATCTCATTTTCTCCCTTCTTTCTTCTAATCATTTAAGCCATGGAATTCTAATCGTAACTCCATAGATCTCGGATCAGTGATTCGAATTCAGAAAGTGTTTGTGATATAAGTTACATGAGACGACAATTAAAATTTTATAAACTGAAGCCTAATAGTTAAATGTGCAGCGTCTGCTTTCATGTTATATACATGCCATTTTAATTCATAAATTATAATGCGTAAATTGGAAAATACAGAAAAACGGTTTTCGAAGTTTGCAAATATAGTATATTTCTTCGAATATCTGATTTTTTTACACACACAGAAGAAAAATCTTTCTTTCTGTTATAAGCAAAACCTAAATTGTTAAGACGAACAAGCTCCTAATAAATAATAATGAGAATTGTCTGCCATTAAGTAGCATACAGTTAATATCCGCACTAGGATTTCTAGTAATTCTAGCATTAGAAATTGGAGGAAAATATTTGATCGTGAGAGAAATATAAAATTTCTAAGTTGATACTGTTAACTTTTAGGAAATTTTAATTTAAGAGAATGCCAGTTTTTAGGAAAGAAAAGATGTTGTTTATTCTATGGTTCTTATATATTTAATGCTTTTTTTAATGCTAGATAAAATTATACACTAAAAATTCTAAATATTAATTGCTACTTGAAACATAATTAAAAAATTAATCTATATATATTGGTTATACGGATTGCAATATTGGACCAAAAGTTCAATACCGGTATTCGGTATTTTTTAGATCTTAATACCGGGATACCGGTTTTAATACCGGTATTAGAAATTTTGGGAAAAGAAATAAAACACGGGTGTTTCTTTGTTTTATTTACCAGTTTTATTAGAGAATGTAAATATCACAAAAATAATTTGTAACTTATAAATTATAACAGTATATAAAGAATCACAAAAAGGAACATTTTCTTTATTTCAATAACAAAAAAGTGTTGTGGTTGTTTCTGATCCAAGGTGGCATAGCCGCGCTATACCACCTCCATGAAACGAAAGATCTCTAAAAAGTCCAAAAACAATAGCGGATCCCTTAAAATCTCAAAAATCGTAAAATTTAAACATTTAAGAATATGATTGGCGGAGGCTTGATATGCCTTGCACCAAGGACATTCAGCAAAGATCCTCTGTCCGTGTTGGAAGGTGAGGGATTTGGCGTGTCCACTTAAAAAATGAGAGAGCTGTTTGATGTTTTCTAGAGATATTCTGTCGGTGACACCAGCCGATACTCTTACCAAAGTACCAAGGATGAGCAGGTGGGACTCTCCAAAGTGCACTCAACTGCATCTTTTTTGATAGAGGAGACTTCAGAATAAGTAAGGATTGCATCACCATGAAATATGTCAGCTGAGGCAGTCTTAGCTAAATTATTCGCTATCTCATAACCATTTAAACCAACATGTGAGGGGACCTACTGAAAGTGTATAGAGTGTTCAGCGGAGAGCCTGGTAATAATAATGTTTAGATAAACAAAAAAGTGTTAACATCACTATTTAGTCCGTGGTACTATTACAAATTTTTGAAATGTGATCTTAAAAACATAATGCATCAATTGTATTGTCATTAAGTCTGGAATGTAATTTTGTGCACACATTATCAGCTGTCGAAAACGCTCTTTCGGCATCTACGTTAGTTGGTGGTACTGTTAGTTATTTGAGATATACTTTTTCCAAATATTTACCTCTAAATCCCTCGTCTTCAAATAAATCGATTACTCGCCGGATGATTGTGAATATAGCTGATTTTTGTATTGTATTTTGGTTTGTTTGGTTGGTTAGTCTATTTTCTTCTTTTTTTATTTTTAAAATCATTATAATTATGTAAATACCGTAGCATTCTATTTGGTATGCCTTCTTTTCGATTGCGATTTTTCAATGTAATATATAATTCTTCAGATAGTGATGTTTGCTATTTTTTCAGTGACTGCAACATGAAATTTATTGTTGCATTAGCTGTTAATAAATTATAATCTCTCCAATATAATGCCTCAACAGCCAGTTTTAATATTAAGTTATAACAACCTGTTCTGGATACTCATTCGAATTCACTATCTGAAAAATTAATTTGCTGATTTAAGTCGATTATTGCTTTTTGTATTGGATTTCTCAGTTTCAAAAATCGTTCCATCATTAGGAGTAAATTGTTCCAACTTGTTTTAGAATCTCCTCCTAAACATCTCCTTTCATCTTTCCTCTCACACCTATTTTGTCAAAGTAAACCCATGCTAAAGCATGCGCAAAAGCGTGGAGGGTTTTACAATACGTTGTAATATAGTATTTTTTCACTTCTCTTGATTGCACGATGCAACTTTGTATTCATAGTCTAATTAATTTCGCCCTTTAGGGAGACATATGAATAAAAACGTATACTATTTTTCTATGATGGCGATCTCTGAACAATTTAACCAATTACAATACAATTTTAAAAATTTCTAGTAAATGCCGAAAAATCGGTATTTAAACTTGTGAATACCGGTATTACAAAATTGTACAAATGGCTCAAAGTACCGGTATTGCAATCCCTAATAGGTTAGTTTAATTAAATAAATTTCATGGTGCAAGATACACTAAAGTAGTTCACAACTATGAAAGAAAAAAATCTGCATCATCCTAAATTGATTTCGAAAACTTTCTAATTTGAACTGTCTTTGTATGCATGCCGAAGTAATTTTTGTAATTATTCTTTCTTCTTGTCATTGAGGAATGTGTATGGATTGTTTAGCTCATCAGTTGCCAAGGAAACTATTGAGAAATAGTCTGGCTTGTCCTGATCAGTAAGGCACTCAAAATTTCTATACGATAATTTAATCGGAGAATATAATTGCAAGTAAAGAGAAGATTTTGAAACCAGGGAAATTGTTATTTTCCTCAAATTTGTAGAGCAGATGGACTGAATCATATGCACCAATATATATATATATATATATATATATATATATAACTAAGTACACGTGTCCTATTCCTTGCACGATAAATTGAATTAGATTGGCAGAAAAAGTGAGGGAATGGCTGAATATTCAGATAGTTGGTAGTTAGAATTGCCTATATTAGTTGAAGTAGAAAAAGATAATTGAGTTGAATTTTTAGTATGATGATAAAAACAAATGTAAAAAGAAAAAAATTATAATTTTAAAAAGTTTCACAAAAAATATTAATTTATGTTTCGAAATATTTCTGATGAAATTTACTGCAGCAAAAATATTTTTAAACTTTAAAAATGATAAAATTTATAATTTAAATTTCCGTTTAGAAATGCAAAGACAATTTTTTTTAGTTTATTTTAATAAAATATATTTAAATGAAAAATTAAATATAGAAAAAAATCCACTGTTATTACAGAGGCATTGACATGATTCGTTTATAAATTAAGATCAGATACAAAGGAAGCATTTAAATACATTTATCAAATATATCTTTTTGTAAATGAATATTAAATAATTATAATTTCTTCCATTTCTGATTTCAACTTTTATTGATTTACACCAAATTTCGAGATAAATAAAAAATAATATTATATAAAACATTATCCATATTCAAAAAATACATTATTTAAATGTGAAATACTTGATAAAAAAATGAAATATGTTTTAATTTGCTGTATTGCAAATGCTATTTTGATGCATTTTTCTTCTGAATAAATTATGGATTTGTAGCATATTTAATCCTAGACTTTTATTGCAAATATGCATTTTGCAATTTTGCATCTCCCCGATTTCGAAAAGGAAGATAATTTTATTTTAGTTTTTATGTAGGAATTTTGAATCTTTCTTGTCCAGCTCATAATGTGAAAAATACATTCCCATTTTGCAGCGAAAATTATTGAAGATTTTAAACATGAAAATAAGACTTTAAAAATAAAATATTTTTCTTATATTTAAAAGATTAAAAAAAATCGATTTTTTAATGTATAATTGTGTTTTTATTTAAAATCCATTATTTCATGCAATTTTTAGCATAATTAAAAATTTGATTAATTTTAATCACTTACATTATATCAGTATATATATATTATAGGATTTTTTAATAAGTTGACAATCTAATTCACTTCCAGGTTGCAGAAATAGTATGGAATCATTGTTAACCTATTAAAGGAAAATAAAATTCTATAAAGATTAAAATAGGCTAAGATTATCGAGAATAGATACGTGCATGTGTTTTGAAATTTTTAGACCATAGAGAAGTGGATGTAAATCCAATTACAAAATTTTATTTTTACAAACCTGAAATAAACAAAGTAAATCAAAGACATATTCATACATTTATAATAAATTATTTATTCTCATCTAACAACTTTCAGTTATATTCATTTATGTTTTAAGATATATATATATATATATTTCAATGTGCTCGCTTGATATTTCTCATGAAAATATGTTTAAAGCTATTACATTAAAATATTTATTCAATTAATAATTGTAATATAAATAAATTAGACAAATATGAATTTATTAATATTAAAAAAAAAGAATAATATTATTTTTCCATAATCAATATATTCCTATATGTAACTATAACTGCGTAAACACTATACTTATAGATTAAAAAAACTATATTTTAATACAATATCTTTCAAAATTGAGTAAGTAAATGGAATTTTTTGTAGATTACGAAAATAATTTTATAATAAAATGAGAAGGCATAAGTTATTTTAGCAAATATCTATGAAATTGAAAACACGATTTTTATTTTTCGTACGTATTCAGTATAAATTTGATGTATCTTTATTCTTGAAAGAAGTAACAAATTTAATTTTATCTTAAACATTTTCTTTCTTTCACATTCATGTTTGTTTAATTCATTTATAAAATATTCTTTGATCTTCACCATAAAGTTTCTCATATTCATTTTCTTTCTAATTCATTAAATAGCAAATAATGAAAGAATTTTCTGAAAAATATTATATATGCAATTATATTTGTTTCATGCAAAATAAATAAAATGTACATTTTATATATAATTTCATTTTTAAAAAAGGCTACAAACTGTGCTTCATTAATAACATCTAGAGGTTCTTAATATCCCAGTATATTTTATATATTTTTTATATTTCATAGTAATATTTAGATTGATAGAATAAAACATTCAAATAAAAAAGAATTAAATTAAATTGCAGTGCTATTTTTTATAATTATATAAACTTTGTAATAATTTGGGATAAAAGTTGGTAGAAAAACTAATACAATTTGAATTTCCATTACTAAGAAATTTGAGGCTGTTTGCACATCAGACAATTTGTAAGAAAAAAGAAATGTTTACCCAAAAATTTATAACTGAATTTGAATTTGAAGCCTTTCCAAGGAAAGGTGAAATGAAATAAGTTACCTGTTCATTATGTTTATTATGAAATTTACAAAAAGGAATTAAGTTAATAATACTTAAAATTTCTTTTTGAGTATTATAACTATATTGAGTATAATTAACTTTTTGAGTAAGTATGTTTTCTTAACACCTTCTTTTTATTTTAAGAATTAAGTAAGTTGCAAAAGTTTGCATTAAAAACAAGGAAGTATTTTGAAAGAAAGTAATCGATAATCAAATTTAGATAAAATTCGAAATATAGAATTTTTATCTTATCTGTATTATGCTCCATCGTTTATATAATAAATAATGATATCTACACTAAATAAAACACTTTTAAAAAATTATCAATTTTCGATGATTAATTTATTATTTTAGCTGTTTTTCTTTATTCTAGCATTTAATTTGTAATTCATTATAATATATAGAAATCAATTTTTTTCTGCGAATTTTCTACTTGGTGACATCATATATAAAAAATCTAAAATTCTATAAATTAATGGATTATTTCGTAATATGTTCTCGTATAAATAAACTATCGTATTATTATAGAGAGCACTCACCTTTACATTACAAACAGAATTAAGACATTAAGAAGTGATTAAAATACAGATTACAAATTCCATATTTACAAACAAGAAACATATCGAAGTAAATAAAAGTGCTTTATAAAAATATTATAATATGAGATAATTTCAGAGGAATATACATATAAAAAAGCCATAGAGGAATTTTCTTGCTGTGTAAGAAAAGTCATCTTCTCTTGAAAATCTCACCAAAACAAGGTGACATGTAGTTTTGCTGGCAGTAACGGATATCCAAAGATCCCAGAACAATATAGAGGAAATAGGAAGAAAAAAAATGAGTAGCTCACTTGCCCTACGGGGATATATCGTGGACAGCGGATGATAGATGTCTCGATATAAAACAGCAGTTTCAAAACTTCCATGGACCGAATGGCCTTTTCATGTCACTGTGACACTTCTGTGAAGTAAAGGAAAGAAAAGAATTTATCAGCATTTTCAGTGTTTCAAAACAGATGTAGAGAGACGAAGAAGTGGGTTTACAGTTGTATTTTTCCTAAAAGTAAGAGAATTATTTTATTGTAAAACAAAGTGATTCTATAAAACTTCTCATTGCAATTAAATATGTAGATTGACATAAATGAATATTCCAAGAAGAATATGAGCTTGTAACATAAAGGTAAATAAACTTTTCTAAAATTGTTGTGGAATTAAAGAGAATTATTAATTAAATAAGCTTCATAAAATACCTATTTTAATTATATTAGTAGATAGAATAATAAATGTCGAAAAATTAAAAAAAAACTATTTTTCCATCGAAAGGATTTTTTTTTTTTTTTAAATCGAAAACCTGAAAACCTGAAGGTGAAAATAAAAATCGTAAAATGTGATATACATTTACAAAAACGGAAAGTTAAAATTTTAAAAAAAATACATAAGATGTGATATGCATTTAGAAAAAGTTTTTGTAAATTGTACACGGAAATCATATTTAAAATACATTTTAGTTCTCATGCGATGAATTTTGATATTTTTATGACTAATATTATTTATTCATTGTGATTGCTTCTATTGTTTTTCCTTGAGTCAGAATATTATTTAATTTATTAGCTTTCTAATATTCGGACAAAATGCTAATTTTTTTTCCCATTCTTCATTTTCTATATTTTAATCATTATCTTTTCTGTTATTTGTTGTGGCTTTAAAAAAAGACATAGAATTCTTATGCCTTATATGGTTTGCGCTCACATTGGTGCTGGAACACCGTATTCAAATCATTGTATTAAATCGTTGAATTTTCCTCAGGTTTTTATCTATATTCAAAATAGTCATAAAAATTTAATCGTTAAATTATTGTAACTTGTACATGATCTACATATTTAATATTGCACTAGAATTATAAATATTCTAATTTCATTAATAATATTCTTATTCTAAGAATGATTCTTTAAAATTGTTGTCACTTTTAAACACTTTTATTTTTTTTTAATTTAATTGTTTTATCAGAATAGTGAATGTTAAATCATAATTGTTACTAATGAAACTCTGTAAGAAATACTAGGAATTTTATCATGTTTATAATACTCTAAAATTTATATTTTTCGGAATGAATTCTAGATTGCATTTCCATTGCAAAAACAATTTTTAACTCTATTGATTATTTAGAACTAAAAATATTAAACATTAACATTTTATTGTCCTCTGTAACCAAAACGTTTACAAAATTTCGAAACTTTAATAGATAAGGAAGTCGTTTGAAAAGTCTTAACTAAATGTTCAGTCTTAAAAATTTAATCCTTGGAATCATGAAAACAAATAAAAGTGTATAACAATTGAACATTTATTTATAATATTGACAGAATATTATAAAGATTATCCTCACCTTTTATTGGTTTGAATAACTAATATTCAATTTGTTCCAAAAAAAATGGAGCAATGCAATATCGCAGTTGCATGATTCATAACAAGTCATACGCAGTATGATAGAAACAATCCCAAACAGGATACAATTTTAGTAAACATTTGAGTACTTAGGTTTCCAATGGACTTGCCGTAGGTAGCATAGGTATAAATTTTATTTAGTATAATATCCTTTCTTTTACTTAACTCTCTGGTGAAGTCCTCTGAAATAGTTATCTTTGCATATGCGATATCAAGTTCTATAGAAAAAAATTATTGGTTTCTATATACCTCATATACTCTACAAATTTGTGAAAAATCTTTTTTATGAACCTTAAAAACGCGCACCGAATGAAATTATATTTTGTCCAGTATATAACTCACTTTATTAAAAAAATATCTGTTGGTTTTATTGCTTGCTTATTATAAAGTATAACGTAATGCTGTTCAAAAACAATTTTGTATGAAACCTTTAAAAAGATACGTAAACTTTATGAACCTGAGAGATGAATTTCTTTTATAATATATTCATTACTTGCAACCGCATGCATAGATTACTCTTACAAGTCAAATGTGCTTTTAAAATGAGAATGTAGTTAGATATATTATAAACAGTAAAATATTTTTGAGCCTGTTTACCATATAAATTCAAAGCTTTTATTATTATATTATATTGTAAAAAGCATCATAGAAATTTTGAAGGGTGTATTGGGTTATTTAGGAATGTAGAAAAATATATGACATTTATAAACAATATTTTTCGAAATTTTCATGTAATGTATTTTATGGATATTTTAATCTTTGTCTAAAATTGGATTTCAACATATTTTAAATATATATTCAGAACTATGTAATAAGGTGTATCATAATGTAATAATTTTTTATCTCTCTCTCTGTTTATATATATATATATATATATATATATATGCACACGCACGCACATACACACACACGCTTATATGTAATGATATTTTAACTCTAATTTCAATTTAATTAATTTTCAAGATTTCATCTTATTTTAGCCCATAGTAACTTTATTCTAAAATATTCTCTTATTTCGTGATCCAATTCCACTGTCTCTATTTAATTAATTAAAGAGAAGCTTTGTTAAATTGTAGAATCAGCTAAAAGTCTAACTTTCCCACACTTCGCGTGAAGAGGCAAAATACTGCTGATGAGGCAAATTCTTTTTTAAAATCTCCCTGTGTTTCCCCTGCCTTCTCCGCGCGTGTAACGAAAATCCCTATCGAAATCTCGTAATATATTAGCACTCTGAAGGAATGTTTTCCCTATCAAAATCATAGGTTATATAAGACCAGGGATAAAATGTCCAAAAGCTTTTTCCTCATTCCTTTTCTGTGTCGTTCTGTGTGCTCATCGGTTGTACATATGCCTGCTTCTTAAAAATGAAATAAAACGACGTCACGAAATAGCACGTCTCTTCACTGTCTTCAAACTGCATTCTGCTTCACATAAAATAATGCTTACGTATATATATATATAGTGAATCATTCCTAGTTACAAAGAAACAATGTTCAAATCATTGTTAAATATACCATTCTACTCAATACCTTTCATACAAAATCGAAATACATTTCTGACGGAAACTATATCTCCACCTTCAATATGCAAGTGATCACAGCATACAACCTCGAAAACGTTCGAATTCGAGAGAAATAGGGAATTTTACGAGCTGAGCCAAGCCAGCTGCGGTTGTCAAGCTGTCAATATGAATGATATAGTTCATCAGGACTATTCAATTATGTTCGCCGCCTCTCCTTCTGGGAAGGCTTTGCAATTTAATTACACATCGAACGCGCCTCTCATCAATTTTACTCAAAATGATACTTGGAGCAAGACTACAGCAGAGTTATGGAGCGTTTATTGCAAAGATCAGGTTATACGTCTGGTGTAGACGAAAGCGCATTTTGCTCTTGGCGGTTCACCACAGCTTCGTGGTATAAGGATGGGAACTATTCGCATATTATTACATCGGCTGAAAATCTTTATGCTCAGCTTAAGTTCCTGAACATATTATAGACTTGGAAATGATTTATATTTATGATAAGGAGTTATTAATAACTCTAAAATTTACGATGATTATATATTGGAAGTTGCTGAAAGATTCTTGTAGTTGTTAGGAAGAATTTCAGTCTAGCAGAAAACTTGAAGCACTAGAAATTCCTAACAGTAATAGATAAATGGCATCACTGTAGAGGAAAACATATCTGTTTTTTTTACAGAAATAAAGTATTGTACCACGATTATGCAAAGATAAACATGGTTCATGAAAAACAGTTTTGTTTCGTTGGAATCGAAACAAAATCTAATAAAGTTTTTTTTTAAACGAACATTTATTGGATATATTACATTCACATTTTCAAACATGTTATAAATGTGCTAAATATTAATAACTTGATTTAACTAGTAAATACTTTCAGAACTTTAAATTTCATAAGTGTTTCAATTGAAACTTAATAAGTAGTTTTATGTGATATTACGAGTTTTGAAAATTTTCAAATGCATGCTTTATTTTCAATTTTAATTATTGTCTATAAAGCATATTCTGCAATAAAACCAGGAGAAAGAATCCTAACTCCATAATTGCTATATTACAAATAAATGTGAGTAAAGTATTTTTTATGATAATTTTGTCCTCTTTTAATATTTAAAAATAATTTTTTTCTTTACTATGTTATGATTAACATCAGATTCGACAAAGAAAAAAAAAACTGCAATCGTTTTCAGTAAAATTTTATTAATCGGCAGAAGTGTTTCCGTCTTCTTTAAAACTTCTAAGAAACAATTTCAAGTTAATATAAATAGTATGATTTATAAGTATATTTGATTGCTTCATGTAATATCTTTTATTTTTTCAATACTGAAACCTCTTCATATTGCCATGGAACTTTCTATATTTTTATATTATTCTAGAAAAATATCTGATTACCATATTTCATGTAGAATCTTGTGAAAATGCAAATCATTTCACAAAGCGATTATCCCTGAGAATATTAAAATAAGCTCTAAAAATTTCGCCACATTTTTTTTAACGAAACTAAGGTATTTTTTTTTTCATTTTTTTGTTTCACTTGAAAATGTAGTATTAATTTCCATAACTACTGCAAGGGAAGTGAATATTTTCAATAAAAGTAAGACAGAAAAAAATAGCATTTATAATCATATTTGCACTGCTCTGAAGAAAATTTTGTAGTTTTTATTTTTATTTTGCTTTAAGTTAGAAATAAAAAATAAACCATAAATACAATTAAAATTGATTGATTATATAAAAGAATTATAAAAAAAGTTATTCCACTTTTTCTTTGTTTTCGCTGATATCTGATAAAGATATTAATAAATTGTAAAAAAATATTTTATCAAAATAATCTTTAACAACGCGCTAAAAGAAAGAATTATTTTTTGTTTTAATAATTTTTCTTTTTAGTCTTCTCTATATGACTCAATATTTTGAATAATAATAAATGAAAATTCATTATTTCGTATTCAGTAATTTAAATATGATGCTGAATGTTTTCAAATTATTATTCATACCAAATTATAATTAATAATTAAAAACTCAATGCAAGCTTGAATTATTTTTACAGCAATCTAATGGAATTTAAATAGTTTTTAATAGTACTATAGATATTTTTTGATGTAGATATTTTATATATAGAATTCCTTTTCATTGTTGTTTGGAAATAACATATTTATTTTTAAAGCATGTTTAAAAGAATTATTTTGAAAACTATTATATTTGGTAATAACAATTAAAATATAGTTTCAGAAGTAAGTAGTGATACAAAAATGTTTTTGCTCATTTTTAAACTTTGAAGCTTTCTACCTGAATACAAAATATCTCAAAAACAGAAACTGCAAACCATATGAAATACTGGAAAGAAGAATTTGCATTAGAATATGTGGCTGGAAACCCAAAATGTAGCTTTCTACACAGATATTTGTATCAATAAACTGAATAAGAAAAAATCATATATTATATAGAATTGTTTCTTAGCAAATATTCAGATTAATACAAATATACAAAATCCAAACAGCACAAAAACTAGAATAACAATATGCTTCGAGATTCAAGGCTATTAAATTTTCAAGAGAGTAATCCAAAAGTTTGCTCTTAATATTGCGCATTTCTTGCCACTATCATATTCGTCATTCACCATAAAATTTGTAACATAACTGGTTATTTATACAATACAGATTTGTGTTATTGTAAAATTGCAATTTATGGAACCTATGTTGTACTTTTTTATCTGATGTATCTCAGTACGTTGACAAATGGTATCCTCCCTGCCTATGTTCCACTACAAAATACCTTGTTTCTCCATGCTTGGCTTATTTTTAAATTTTGTATCTCTATTTGTATTTGAAATATGTTAATTTATTATAGAATTATTTTTCACTCTTTATGCCTGACGTTTTGGTTTGTGTAATGCAACGAACTATTTTCATTTAATAATTAAACAGAAGCCAGTTTCTTTTTAAAAAAAAATCCTTAAGTACATACACAACTTCGATCTTGAGTGAATACAAAATTTATATATTTTTTCGGCCATAATTCAGTTTAGAAAGACTTTATTTAATTAATTGAATCTTAATTTTTCACTTAACCTAGAATTTTAGATGAAATCAATAAAAGAGAACCATGTAGTAAAACTAATAATATAATGATAACACATAAAATTGTGTAAAGTTAATTTTGCATCAAAGTTTCCAATTAAAAATATTTTTGCTAGGAAATTTTTAACACAAGGTAATGCATAAAGGATTTAATTAAAATTCTTCTCGGTCGATATTCTTTGAGAACCTGCCAAAGGCGGTTTGTTTTATTGTAAAATTTTAATGATTAAAAATGATATCACTAATAAATGTAAATTATTTTCCAAATCCCTTTTCTTAATTATACAGAAATCATACAAAGTAACATTATTATTGAAAAATAAAATAATTAATTCTAATCATGTTTATTAGAAAAAAAACTTAATTATTAATTTCTTCCAAATAACCATATTAAAATAAACAAAAATTAAACAATATCCCCATTTATATAAATCGCAAAACCTAAAATGATGTAAATCAAAGTGAAAATACTTATTTTTATCAAATTCTCAATACGGAATTTTAGGCTTTTTTTTCAAGAGATAATTCATTAATGAACGTTTAAACAGAATATTAATTATTTGAGCTTTCGAAAGTTTCAATTACTTTATTTTTAAATTTTAATTCCCCAGACAGAACAAATTTTTAATAAATTATAGCGTGCGATATATTTCCCAATTTAAAAAAGCTATTTTTATATTTCAAGTTTTCAAATGGAAGGGAAAAAATGCATTTGAAAATTAATATAAGTTGCCTAATGATTCTCAGGTATGAGAAAATCCAATTTTAAGCAAACTGCATTATCTCAAAAAATGGTGTATCATTGACAGTTCATTAAAATACAAAAATAATCTTAATTTCATTCCCTGAATTCAATTAAGTGATTTCCAAAAG
Organism: Argiope aurantia; assembly: GCA_026543865.1. Lineage (NCBI taxonomy): Eukaryota > Metazoa > Arthropoda > Arachnida > Araneae > Araneidae > Argiope > Argiope aurantia. The sequence goes on along the minus strand of JAPMOR010088739.1, from coordinate 234,567 downwards.
CTTTCAAAATCCCCCCCGACTAGCATTCCCCCCCCCTTATGAATTTAATAGGTTGAAAGCAGCATCTGTTCTCAACATCTATTAAATTAATGATGTAACAAATGATTAAGAACAGTTTTTATTTCTCCACTTACAAATCACCCTAAAGATATTTTTTATTAGTTAATCATTAATAGAATTTGTAGCGGCTTTCTTTAAAAAATGTATAGTTTAAAGAAACGCATTTCATTGATTTTATTGATTGCTTGAAATTTGTAAGGATCTTGGAGGAATTTCTACACTCTTCATTATACGGATACTAACAATTTATTTTAAATTTTATAATGTGTTCAATAGAAATTTAGTTCATCTTTTAACTACGTTGAAATATTTTAAATATAGATCAATATTGTAACAGCAAATTATTATATTTGAATTTTACATTTCGAAAATTTTTTTATAAAATGTAACTCAACAGTTTTCTATTAAATTATCTTGTTTCTGCTGAAAAAATTATTTATATTTGATCTAATAATTGATTAAATTATGCAATTTGCTTTGTATTGTATGCATTAAATTTAACCTGATTATATTATAATAAAAAAGTTCAAATCAATTAATCAATTGAAAAAAGTGTTTAAAAAATGTATCATGTGAAAATGCTTTTTTTTTCATTTTAAAATAACATTTCCATTTAAAATAAATTTTCCATAACATTCCATAACAATAAATAAAACATTTCCATTGCACCCATTTGCATACTAATATTTTCTTGAATTTTATCTTTATGTTGAATTTTTATCTAAGGGATGAATTTAATTAAAAACGCTACATCATTTGTCTTCGTTAATATTATTGCTTACATTATTATTTATCTTTTGGAAATCCACAACTTCATTTATTTCTTGTTGTTTCATATCTTATATACAGTTATATCTTTAATATGTTTTTTTTTATATTTACGCATTAGAAAGAAAAGAATGAGGAATATTTTAGTTAAATATTGCATATTTGTATAGCAGAACTACTATGTTTCGTTACATTATAAGTTTTCGTTTTTTAAATTAGTTATTTCACTGTATGACTGTTATTAATAAACTTCCTGGCTTAGTTTGTAGATCGTTTTGTAAAAATTATAACGTGTAGACATTTTGTAAATTTATAGATTGATTGGAAATTCTGCATAATTAGTTTAATGAATATGAAATACATAATACAGTGCTTACTTAAAATGTTATTAAATTTCATGTATTTATATCCAGATTATCATTGTGATATAGATTATCATTATGATCCAGATTATCACTGATCCAGAATTTTTCAGAACAGTAATTTATAATTTATTACTTTTCCCACAACGAGCTACCATTGGAACTATAACAAAGGATATAAGCGACGGAAGATAATTATTAAAATTTTGATCATTATTTACAAACATGCATTTGAGATATTTATCATTTTGTAATTTTAAATAAATATGATATTTTAAGCTCAATTTCATTATATCGTTTGGTAATATGTAATGTTTAAAAAATAGATACAGTGGCTCCCAAAAGTGTTCGTACACTAAAGAAATTTGCTGAAATTGTGTTATATACTTCTTAATAAAGCATTTTATTAGTTGGTTTTTTTAATTAGCATCTTTAAATAGTTCTTAATAAAACTGAGCAAATATTTTTATAAAAAATCTAATTGTTCTAAAAAAATAAATAAATAAAAAATGTCATAAAATTAGAACACAAAAGTCTTCGTACATCCAAACATTATTTATTTAAATTCACCAAAAAAATATCTTTTGCGGCTTATTTTTCTTCTAATTGAAAAATACACTAAAATCGTTTGATTTCAGTATTTAATATTACAATTATTTATTCTGTTTACTTTATTCTTAGATATGACGCGCATTCGTAAAGAAACGAGTTTAGACTACGAGAATTAATTATATTTCATTTTAAAGCTGGAAAATCAATTAGAGGCATTGCAACTATAACTAATCTACCTCATTCAACGATGCAAAGCATAATAAAACGTTACAGAGAGGGAAAAAGGATTGCAAACAAGCCTCGTAATGGTCGCCCTCAAATTCTGGCCCAAACGTTTAAAAGCTGTTATAAAGAATAAAGGATATTCTACTAAATACTAAACATTTATAAAAATTTAGAAAATTTCATATTTAGTGATGTTTTTTTAAAGTGTATGATAACTTTTGTGTCCTATTTTTGTGCAATTTTAATTATTGTCATTTTTAAAAATATAATTTGCATCGTAATGAAAATTTATTCTTCACTGCTTTATTAAGAACTGTAAAAATATGCTATGAAAAACTTTTCTTGTAAAAATAAGTATATATAATGGTAAATAATGAGGTTTTTAATTGATTCTTGTTGGTGTACGAACACTTTTGGGAGCCACTGTACATTTTTTTTGTTACTTTCTAAATATTTTCTGTGACGATTTTTCGTTTTAACTTTCGTTAGCCTATATTAGCAATTTTTTACGTTAGCAACGTTAGCAATTTTTTTAACGTAAAATGCAATAAACATTTTTTAAACAAAATTTTAAAATATTAAAAATTAATTTTAAAGAGTACAGAAAAGCACTGAAAATTGTTTTTGGCAAAATATGATGGAACCAACGTTGCAAAATAGATATTGATTAATAAGAATGAAATGAAAAAAAAAAAATTCCAACTAATTATTTTTTCATTGCGATCTTATATGAAATATTTTAATATATTTTTCATTGAGTTTTATATTAAATATTTTAAATAGTTAATAAATTTTAAAATAAATAAGAAAGTTAACAGTACAAAACATTTCATCAGGCTATTTTGTTTTTCAAGGATAGGTTTGAAAAACGGATTTGGAAACAATAAGATATTATTGCAGAAAAATAAATTTCTCAAGTCAAAATATAAAATTAATTGCATTCTCACCCTATTTCCTTTCTATTAAAGATTAATTTATTTATTCTCCTTGTATGTTTGATATTGTAAATATAGGTTATCATGTATATGCAACTATGCATCTTTTTTTTTTTCGTAGAGAATAACCTTTTTATGAAATCTGCATTTCTGCATTAGAAGGGAGCTGATACGCTGGCAAAACTAATTCAAGTAATGGCCGTTTCTTTTTAATACCATCTTATGAGTCATAGGAAATGGATTTGTGCATATGTCTGTCTCATCTCCATACAATAATATTACTCTCCTAGAGGTTTTATAGATTTAACAAACCAAAATCTCTAGTATCCAATAGATAAATGTTAGCAACAGGACTTGCGCTTACGAAAATGAAATTCTGGGAACATTATGAACAATTTTAATAAATTTGTTACAAGATAGTTATTTTTAATGGAGATTTAGTTGATAAAATATTGCCAAGTACTGAATAAATATTTATATTTGAAAAGACGCAGTATAAACTTGTATATTAATGGCTATAAAGCAGGAAAAATACTCTCAATAACAGATTTTTTTACTTGATTCCTTATTAAAATTTAATATTTGAAGTATTAATTCTTTAATTGCAATTTTATTCTTTATTCTAGTCTAAAATCTAATAAGCAAATTTCTTCATTAAACCTTTTTAACATAGTGATATGAAGCTTATAAAAACCTTCTGATTTCGTTTTTTAAATTTCAACACGACTCAAATCATTTTTAAAATCATTGCTTTCTTTTAGTTTAAAAGATCATTTTTGAAGAATAAGAGTAAGGAAAATAATTATTGTAAAATTTAGAATAAATGTAGGGTAAATGGAATACAATACACTCTGTAAATTTCCAGATACAATGTCATTAATATTCAGATAAAATAAACAGTTCAGAAATTTATTCCAGAATTTTTTTAAATTATATTATTGGCGAGATGAAGTTATTTCAATGATTTTACTAGCAAAGTTGGTTTCTGCTAAGCCTTATAAGTTCTGAGATTGTTTAGCAATTGATGCCATTTCATATACGTATTCGATAACTCAGTATCAACAACAATAATGAATATAAACAATCGAAATTCATTCATTAGTTCCAGGAAAAGGAATTAACGACTAAAATGGAATTACTGTTTTGATAAACGAATCAAATTATCTTATTGTGAAGGAAATGGCGCTGTGTAAAAATTAAAGTATTCTTAACAAAACGATATTTAAAGCAGAAGGAAATAAGATTATACTGTCTACCAGATTAATTTTATAAATAGGATAAAACATACATTGTAAATTTCTACTAATTAATGTGCAACTATTAACACTGTATCGGTAATCATTTTTAAATGGAACGATAGAAAATTCTTTAAAGTAGTATTTAGCAAATTTCGAGAAGTTCACAAACATTTAAAAACCCTTTTCCCAATAATAAGTAATCAATTCAGCTTTTAATGAATAATTGAATTAAAATTCGTTACTTTTTGAATTCTAAATATGGCATTTCATTTGGTTATAAGAAAAATGAAGAGAAAAAAATTAAAGTTTTAGTTAATAATATAACGTCACTGAGTTGAGATTTATCTGCCGTTGTGTTATAAATGTTTTCATCATTGGAATAAAATATGTGTCAACGTAAATTTCGATGTTACGCCTTTTAAATTAATACCTATGAAGAAATTATTTTTTCAAAGACATGAAATCATGTATATGCAACAATACCTTGTAAATAAATATCGAATAACCATGAAACACTAAATAAAATTCGAATTATCTTAAAATCATTTCAAATAAATAAGAATTAAGTTCAAATATTCAGTGTTTAGCATTAATTTAACGTATAGTAACGTTGTTTCTTATAAAAAAATCACAAATAAACTCGTACGTATCTTTCATTTTATTTTCAATTATAAAATATAATATTCAATTCAATAAATTCCATTCTTAAAGAAATGCACAATTCAAAATGTATAAACATTCAGATATATTCTAGTTCTTAAATTAAAAGCTTTCCAACAACAACAAAAAAATTTTCTCAAAAAGAATAATAAATTTCCAAGTAGAATACAATCAATTCTAAAACGTACATTCAGTTAATTCAGCATCAGAATAACTATTATAACATATGTTCATGGCTATCAGAATCGAAAATAAATTTAATTATTCTAAATTTTTATTAAATATATTTTTATCTAAAAAGTAAATGCAAAATATAACAATTAATAAAAGAAAATGCCTGCAATATTTTATAGATTTTCATCATTATATTATTTTTTAAAACTTAAATAAATGTATAATATTAATAATGAAAAAACATGTGCTTAGGAATTGTATTTAAAAAAAAAAACAAGAGGTTTCAAATATTTTTTAGAAATTGATCTTTGAAAATGCAAAGAAATCAATAAAACATTCTTATAATTTTTAATCTTTTGTAATTGTGAAAAGACAAGAAAAATATATATATGAGTAGAATAAATTTTGAGCTGATTTAAGCTTTATAAGATTTGTATACATATGTGCCATATGAGCAGAAGTATTGATAAAGAACTTCTACATCTTATATAATAATATTTTTAAATAAACACCCGCTGTATCTGTCACAAAAATCACATTAATAAATTCAAATAAGGTAAATATTTTAGGAATATTTGAACTTCTAGTAGATGAATGGACATTGCTTTTTCTCAAAAGAGTGTTACTTTTTTCCTCCATATAAGAATTAATTTTATTTAAATGTTCTGAAATTATTATAATCTGATATTTGAATTTCTTTTATTTGATAAAGAGAGACTTAGTACCGTTTTTAAGAACTACAAAAAATAGCAAACTAAATATATTTTGGAAGAATTATATTAATGTTACCATCTTCATTTTGCAATAAACTAGTTCATTAAATTTCGTATATTTAAATTCATAATATCCTTTATCTATATTACTTATTTGTTATAATTTTACGTTAACGATTCCTTTTCTATAAATTTTTCTTTGAAAATAATTTTTTTAATATATATCTAAAATATTTTAATTCCATCAGATTTCTTCTGTTATCAAACATTCATTTCACAGCTTGAAAAAAAATTAAATTTCTATTTCTTTTATTTAAGGATCATTTATAAAGTGCTGTAATTACGCAAGCATGAAAGAACTGAAACAAACTTGCAAATTAAAGATATAAAATCATGCTAGAAGCTGAGGATGTGATATTGTTTATTTTTGAGATCTTATGAGAAAGATTGCTATATGCCATCAAATAAAACTCTAGGATTAATTTTATAAATCATTGGCCATTTAATGGTTGGAGGAAGCGGAGAAAATACAAGCATATATACAAATTAAGAATAAAAGATACAAGATTGTTTGTTGTGAATGAATGTAAGGTTTAATGGCGTAAATCCAAATTTGACTAATAGCGTCAAACAACTGATACCACAAAAAATAAGATTGTAAGAATAGAGGTGCATGATGTATGCGGTTACAGAAGATTTTGAATAAAATAGTCAGCATCTGAATACAGGAATGTTGAAAGTGAGAGCAAAATTAAAAATAAATTAAAGATGCAAACATAAATGAAACTTAATAATTCATGAATCACAGATCAAAATAAAAAAAACAATAAAAAATAAGCAAAGTCAAACTATCTTTCTGAAAACTTTTGGAAAGGTAAATTATTTTTTTAAATAGTGTTTTGGAGCAAATGGTGGAAATGCCACGAAAGAATGCCACGAAAACCACATTTCTCCTTGACATTGGACTTTTTATGTCCATTATTAGGAATAATTTCAGTTGAAATTAGTTATAGACAATTTTTTTTCATATATATCATATTCAATGATATCATTACTACTACACAAGGAACTGTCGGAAGATAAAATTGCATTTTAATATTCTATCTCTTCACTTACAATTTGTGAATTGTAATTAGTGATTTCAGATTTGCTAGAGAAACTTTTAGTGACAATTTTAAGTTCGCGATTACCGTAATTTTCTTTTCTTTTTTAAACTTTTTTTTCCTCTTTGGTTTCACATGTTCGAAATCTGAATGTTGCTGAAATTCGGGAGGTTCTAGAAAGTGAATAAACTATTTCATGGTCAATACATGAAAAAAAGGATGCTAGTATTTGCAGTCGTCATTACTGAAGGTAGATGATGCTTCGGAAATGAAGCATTAATTATAGTTTATGAAATTTCATATATTACGTCATTTGGATGTTAATAATAGGTTTCAAGGCAGAGTTGAAAAAGATAGATTGAAACAGAAAAGAAGAACCATTAATCAGTATTTTAAATGAGATACTGAGGCATGGCGATTTTCAAAAGAAACATGAAGCAACTAACAAGCCGAAGACATATGAATAAACTAAATTTTGGCTTTGGAATTTTGGTTTATTTTGAATTTTTTTTAATCAGCCTTTATGGATTTTTTTTGTCTTCCAGAATAATAATAATCCACTCTAATATCAAATGCTTCTCATCTAGGACTTCACAACTAGAATATAAGCACATATCAGCAAGTACCAAATTGAACGATTCAAATACTCTTGAAAATTTCCACACCGCTCTAGGAACTCTCTTTTATTCTTTTCGTCGTCAGATTTAAAATTAGACTAAAAGTTTTTAGCCTTGAATCTTCGTCAGCAAAAGAAATAAATTTTTTGGTAATCGTTTATGATTTTGCTATTAATTAAGATAAAACCTGCTTGAAGAAAGACCAGAATACCTGGTTTTCAGTAAACAAATAAATAAGTAATTTCATTGAAATTTGTTTTATAAGATGAAATGTTAGATCATCAAAAATGAAGGAGAACTTGGGGAAACTCATTTGCTAATATTGCAAATGGAAAGAATGTAATTAATATATAAAATAATAAACTGAAAGAATAAACCCCTTTTGAGTTTTTAAAACATATTATATATTCTGTGGTTTCTTGATATATTACATTTCTACAAATACCCTAGTAGGCAAGCACTTAAATGCTGCTGTACCAAGCTGTGATTGCATTCTCTTACACATGCGTGCGTAAGTTAAGAGCGTCTTCTCTGGAAGGAGTTCAGACTTAACTTTCCATTCAAATGGTATGGAAATTCGAAGAGGAAGCTCTACTCTATAAAATGTTATCGTTGCTATCTCATAGAATTCCGAATTTCGAGATGAACACTGAAATGGCTCTTCTATACCTATCGATAGTCATGTAAGCGAAGCTAATATCGTTGAGTTAGGCTCTTCAATTTCCAATTAAGGAAGTATCAAAATATTTCTTGCAATTAGAATAATTAGTTATTTTGAATTTTATATTTATCTTCTTCAATTTCTACAAAAATTTAAAATTCATTTGATCATTCAAATATCTAGTTAAGCTAATTATTTTGCGATATCTTAAATGCAATGCTGTGTGCCACAAGGCTTATGATGTTATTTTTATTCTTTACGACATTTAATTGATCAGAGTCTCTTATAATAACAAACCGATTTAATCATCTTATAATTACTTCCTTCTTTCAGTATGTTGCTTAATATAATATTCACACATGCAGCAAATTAAGGCTTATTTTATCGTTCCCTATGGAAAATGTGACATTTGCTGAAACAACTTTAGTATGCATTAAATTCTTCTAATTTTTATAAATGATCCTTTAACCTTATGATTCAATATGTATACTCAACAAACGGTTTAAATATCGTTTAAAAAATCCCCAAGATTGTGTTGTGAATATTTATTAGATATTAAGCGAGGGGACATAGAATTCTCATGTTAAGTTGGCATTCATTCAAGCTTTGGGAATCGAAATGGCTTAATGGTAATGCTATTCGACGTTTAGAGGAGTATAAATTACTTTGCCTTCGAAATACAGTCGCTGTGACATTCCCTCTGTGAATAGAATAATAATAGCGGAAATGACGGGGGATTAAACAGTGGCTTGTTTCTTTCATTCCATTGATTGCTTTTTGGGATATTCCAATACGGCTTTTGTTCTGAGCTTAATGCAGAGAACCTCTAAAAATATTTTTTTAAAAGTTTTTATGGCTGCATTTAGCATTGTTTGTTGGATTGAATGTTGACGAAATACGTTACTCATTATCATTTTTTTTCTTGAATATAATATATTTTTAAAAGCATTATTTTATGTAGAATCTTATTGCTCATTGTTAGAATGACGACTATACATTTGGTATATTGCTAAACTACGTTAAGTAACAATTCAAATTTAAAAGAAGAAGAAACACAGAATAGCATCATTGCGATCAATTATATTGTTTTGCTTTTAAAACAATCATTTCACTCAAATGAAATTGATTTATGAAGAATTTTATATCTGAGTCAATCATAATGTATTAAAGCAAAGAGATTTTTAAAACACACTTTAGGCAAGCGCTGAACTATACAATTGTGCGGATAAAGTGATTACTTGTAAGTTCCATCTTCATCGATACATTTAGCAATTAAATCTACAGAACTACAATGGAACAAAGAGGTAAAGTAATCTTTATAGTATTTCAATTTACTTAGATTCATTTTGCTAGAGTAAGGAAATCCTAATGTCCATAAGTCCAACAGCTGAAAGTGAATGGAATTCTAAGCTTCTAATGTCCAGAGAGAGCAAGAAAATTCTGGTGCATCATAAAGCCCTTTGCTCACGTTTAGAGGCGAAACACCGTCATTCGAAGAATATTTTTGTCATGTCTAGAGATATATAAAATGTGCTCATTCTCAAATTAAATGGTGGGTTCTTACAGTATTTTCATATCATTTGCCAAAAAAATATTTTAGGGGCCACATTACTACACCCATTATGGAAAATTCACGAATAAAATATATTTCACTATTCCAAAATTCTTTTTTTTTCCATAAGTCTTAAATAAAGTCTGACATTTCTTCAGGATGATATATTGAAGCGAAAGAAGCAACAATAGATCCAATAGGCTTTTCATCAAAATCTTATATATTATTCTCTTAAATTATTTATAAGATATCATTTCAACTAATTTCAAAAATAAGTCTTCTTATGTGTTGTCATATTAAAGCACAAGCAAAAAAAAATGATGAGAATAAGCGAGTATAAACATTTTATTTTCTTCCTGTTCACGTGGTTGGCTCACAAATAAAAAGATAAAAATATGAGTATAAGGCTTTTCATGAAGTATTCAGCAGAATATATTAAAAGTTCAACTCCTTTGTGTCAAGTCTTCGCTCCTAATACAACCTCTAAAAACATGGAACTTCACCTAGTGCTTGTAATCTTAAAGATTTAAAAGGAAAAAATAGTTTTTCTTCCCATGGCGTCATTTAAAATGTGATGTATAAAGAATCCTTTTTTTTTCCTACTTAATAGGAATATATACAGTTTTTAGCTTCATTTTTTTATTTTTATAAAATTATTTATGATCCTTTGGTGCACTAACGCATGTTGTTTTTATTCTAAAATAAAAAAAAAATGTATAAGCGAAATTCAAAAATTTGGATTAGATGTTAGTATAGTAGTATAACAGATAAAAAGATTAATTTTGATGTTTTTTTAAACTGCATAGAAGCATTTTTACTATACACTTTTTAAATCTCTTTATATATTATTTTTCTACTAAAATTTATTACATAAAAATATAGTAGTTATCTATGCAGGTAGAAAAAGAACGATATAAAGTTTCACAAAGCTAATATTATTTTTCCAAATTGCATCACTTTTTATAAATAACATGTATGAATTATTTTTTTGTTTGGGCTTTTTTTATGTACTCGTGCTTTCATCAGAATGTTATATAATTACGAAACTTTACTCTTTTTCGTTAAAATTGAGAAAAAAATTAAAATAGACTGAAAAACTGAAAATTTATTCTTAACGTTTTTCTTTCTAGATAAAACGATCAAACCGAAGAATCTTTTGAGTGAATTTTAAAACAGACTGAATATTAAAAATTTGATTCGTTAAAAATCTTTTATATTACATTTTTTAAAAATGTATTTTAAAATTCTTTATTATAAAAATTTATTTTTATTAATTTTTATTTTTATGAAATTTTTTTATCAATTCATCTTTACATTCTTTATTCTCTGCAGAATTTTATGAAAATGTAAATGATTTACTCCTAAATTTATATTAATGACAAAGTTTTTGAAATAATTTTCAGCAAAAAGTTGGAACTAGCATAATGCTGATTACAAATTAGGTTAATAAGTTAATAAAAATCTATCACTTAGCATAATAACCCTAGTATCACACACATTTATTGTACAATATTGTATGAGCATTTTATATGCATGATTACTGAATAATATAATATTGCACAATATTTTGCAATATTCTACTGGGAATATATATTGTTTTGTAATTTGTAAAATAATATATTTCAAATGGTTTCATTAACATATGCGCATAATATATTTCAAATGGTTTCATAACACACACATATGTATATATATATATCAAGAAGAGAAGGCTTTCACATCTTTTTTACGTTTTTAAAAATTAATAGATGTATTTAAAAGTGAATTGAGTAATTAAACGTGTTTGATTATGTTTCTCTAAATGTATAATAATGTAAAGAATGTTGTTTTTGTTCATCTTTATAAAATGAGTTCATACAACTTTATTCTCACTGCAAAAAAATATTTGAAATATGTAGTGATTAATGCTAATCAGCCATAATTCATTCAAAGATAATCTTTATTATCAAAACTACAGGCTACTCGTTTATCGACGCCATATAGTTGTTATGGTAATTCTTTTATTGAATCTACATATCTTTAAAAAACGACGAGAAATTCCTAATCTTTATTACGCTACTTTATATTAATAAGAATAATGTATAATTCTTGTTTCATTCGTATAAAGAACAGATCCATTCAGTCCATTTCAGTTTCAGACCCTTTTATATTAATATTGCTTTTTTGATTAAAAAAAATTGCAAAACACTTTACAAAATATTCAAAGAACAAAATCATCTATAAAGCGTGCATAAAAGTTACTCTGAAAATGTCAAACTTTTATTCTGTAAAATTTCAATTTATTCATAAAATTTTGTAAATCTTCATTGTCTCTATCTCAAGTATGAAAGATAATCTCTTTCATACCTTCTCTCATTTCTATGAATGTACAGTTCGTTGTGTATAAAGCGAGTCCTTTCTATGACCTTCATTTTTCCAGATGACAACAGATGACAGTAAGGAATAAGACTGAAATTCTTTCTCACAACGATTGCTTCTTTTATAGGTTTTGTGATAGAGTCGGTTATGAAATTCTTTCTAGAAATTGTAATGAATTCCGTGGTTTATTTTTTATTTGATAATGGCTTACAGAGAGAGTATTATAAATCGACATTTCAATGCAAGATTGCAATGAATTTAAATCTTAATTTAAATTCATTGCAATATTAATGCAGTTTTTATTATTTGTAAGTCATATTTTCTTTATTTTCTTCATTTTTTCAAGTAACTTCCCATTTAAAGCAAAATTTCTGCATTATTTTTCTTCAAATTTTAAAGTAAAAGTAATACTTCTTATGCTCATTATATTTCTATAAATTTCAGGAAACCTCATAATAATTACTCCAAAATTCATTTCATTAAATCATATATGGAAGTATATTTTTAGAAAAGGTTTTAACCGTGAAAACATAAAGTTATTTGGAAAAAAATCATCTCTCATTTGTTATTGCATTTTAAGCAGGTAATATGTTTCTCATATATGTTATGTTATTTATACGTTGCTACAATTCCTCAGTTGAAACTAAATATTATTGTATAGGTGAATTTATTTTCTTTTCAAAAAATAATTAAGCACTAGATCCGTGTAAATACAATTGTAAAGCTCATACAATGCCAGCCTTTGAAATTAGTTTCTCATTACAAAATAGCATGTGCTTTTTGTATTTATTGGCTCTTAGTTATAATCATATATTTAAGAATTTGATGTAAATTAATAAATTGATTGACGATTTTAATAAACGCATTAAGTATTTTTTAAATTGTGTTAATATATTGTTTGGGTTAGTATGACACGATATTATTTTCCCTCTTAATTGTACCTAAAATCTTGCATTGTATATTATTAATTCTTCTAGAAAGAATAATAAAAAATGTATTCACTTTGTTAATAAATCATTTTGCTATCTAAAAACTCTGACAAATAAACTTCTTATTGGTGGAATTTAGGGAAAATGTCTAGAAATTCTGTCAACCCTTTTTCTTTAGGTATGAATTTATGTCACAATAGACATGCAATTATACAATAATAAAACTTCATCAGGTCTTAAGATACATTTTTATATTGGAAAAGAGCAGTTGGTGAATATCCCGAAAAAATACAATAATCGAGTTGTATATAATCTCGCATATAAACTTAGAAGGTGCCATGGAGTATATGATGACTTCACTTCCTAAAACTTCTGCTCACATAAGCCATTGCTACGCTTAAATATTATCAAAAAAATTCTTGATTAAATGATAAATGAAGCGTTGCATAGATTAAGTTTTTGCTTTACAAATTATACAATTGCTACATGTTGCATTCGAAAGAATACGTCACATTTATGAAAACATTATATCTTGATCTATTTGGTAACAACCATACTGAAATTCAGATATGATATTAGATTACAGCACCAGTGAAGGAGCTGAAAAAAAAGGACAGAAAGTGTTAACTGACTGTTTTTATAAGACTTAGGCACATTTAATAATTAGATGAAGCAATATTTCCCTAGATATTATTAATATGGGCCTATAGTATTTATATTATATTGTTGAAGAAAAAAAGTTTTATCATCCACTATTAATTTGTAACTGCATTAATTTCTAATAAGCATGGAGTTTTCAAACAATTCATAAGTGCAAACAATGTCTATAAATTATTTAAATTGTTGAAGAATTACATAGACATATCTGCAAGCTGCATAAAATGTAGTTTTCCCAGATAAATAATATAAAAGAGATAAGTTTAAAAAAAATGTGTTTTTGATATTACATTTACTCAATACATTTTTAGATGCATAAGTTTTATATATATTGTATTAATTTTCAATTATATCACGTTTATTCTATTGAAACATTCCTTATTTATCTCGAAATATAATATCTTTCTCAAAGCTGAAAGAATATAGATTCCTGAAGTCAATGTTCGAATCACATTGATTCGAACATTTCATTCGTACAGTAAAAGCTGGCAGAAAACCTAGCTTAACTGAACGATAAAATTAATAGCAATTAATTAATTAAATTTATAATTGGAAATTTTTCTGAATTAAAGACTAATTCCAAGGCAAATTAACCGATATTTTCATCTCATATAAAAAAATGCTCAATCTACGTTAAGGAAATAATATAAAAAGGCACTTGGTGGACATATACATTGATAGATGTGGCATAACTAATTTGAAATAATTGATATTGGATTTGCCGCAAATTGCATTTACAAATCCTGAAGTATAAGAAAGTTTTCAAGAACATTTTGTGAGAAAATTAATTAAATATTTCATTTTTCATTAATAAAAATTCAAAAATAAACTAAATTGGCAAGGTTGTTTTTCCTGAAACAAATCGTATCAACTTCCGAAGCTTTTTCTTACAATCTTGCTCATATACTATGGCAACAGCTCTTTCTACGTCTTCTTGTTCGTCAATAAAAAATATTTCATTTGTTCAAATTTATTTTCCGTGCCTTCGCTTGAATTTCATTTTATGTTTTCTTTTGAAAATCCTTTAATTATTAATTTAAAATGCAGAAAAAAGCGTCTTCCACAGATATATGTTTATATAAGAGAGAAAATAAAAAATAATTAGTGGAAGGGTAATTTAGTTTTTTAACGTTGCTTAATAAAGTAGTACGTCTAAATTTCCTTATTTCAGAATAGTCCGAGCTAAATATTTCTAAAGAAATAATAACAATCAAAGGTGAAACTTCACATAAAAGAAATTGGCGTAGTTCAATAAGTCAAATTTTATAATTTTATGATGCAGTAAATTTTTTCTGAAGTTTCCGTGAACAAAAAAGGAAGTTTGGGATAATTTCTCATAACTTGAAGTAGTTGCTTCGGTATATAATTGTGTCATTGGCTCTTAAAGCTTTACTTTTCCTATATTTCCATCGTTACAATTATTTTGTGCCTGCTTTTAAGCGATTTAGAATCACTACATTATAAGAAATAAAATCATTTCAAAAATATGAATTAACAGAAAATGGAACAGAAATTTAGAAACGACTTACTCAAAGAATGGTTCAAAACAAACACCAATTTTAATACATTTATATTTTTTTAATTTATAAAAATTGAGAAAATATTGTACAAAATTGGAATAAATGTTGTACAAATTTCGTATAACATTATTTGTTCCGATGTTATTGCAGAAAAACGGGAAAAATTTGGTTAATTTCTAATTAATTGAATATTTAATTAACTTTTGTATTGTGAAAAGTTCTTCTTTATCCAGTTTTAAAGATTAAGTTTGCAACATCTGGTTGTTGGAAAGGAGACATGGAACATATAGAGACAAAGTATTTTATTTACAGTAAAATAAGTAACTATTAAAAATATTCAGCTTGTATATTGATTAAAATTTCATGGAAAATGCTATCGTTATCATATGTTTTTGAAATGTACATGAAACGTAATTTACATACTGACGGTTGTACAGCATTCATTCTTCAATCGTGTTCTTAAACATATAATACGTTATTTTTGATTTTCTTGTGAATAGATGGGAATTCCAATTGAAAATGCTCTGATCAAACAAATTATAAATTTTTATTTCATTCGTTCTGATTCTTCAATATCGTGAAAGATTCCCGTTTTTGTTATCAGTCGTACCCCCTCTTCTGAATTCGAAATTCTTTGTATTCTTTTGAAAGAATCTGCATACAATCCAAACTCCTCTTCCGTTACGCACGATAGTTAATTTTTAAACATAAAGAATTCTTTGTAGAACACATGGATTCGATATTTAGCATATTATTCGGAAGCAAAGTATTCCAGACTCACCAATCTTTTAAAGATTAGTTCTTTTCCAATTCATATTGCATATCCAGATCTGATTTGCAAATGCACATTGTCCCATCTCGTGTTTCTCCAATTTCCTTGAAACACGAACCTCCAGCAAACGTTAAAACAGAAAAGAAGAACAAGATACGTTTTTCATACAAAAATAATTCTACATTCGTTTTTGCAGGGGAGTCACGTATTTTTGCTCTTCAACTCCCATCGAATTGGAACAGAACAAAAATAAATCAATCATCGTTCTAAAACTAAAAGATTTACAGAAAGCACTATAGATTCCTCATTACGAGAGACAAATGCTGCGTTATTTCACTCTTGGGTGAACCCGTGTGTCAAAAGTTTCAAGGGGTGCTTTTCGGTTATTACGTTCCATCGATCGCGTTTTTGAAGCGAGGCTTGATATTGAGCCCCGGCAAAAATAATGGAACGGCGGAAACGCTTCACTTTTTACAATGACTGTTGGCTTTTAAAGGGATCGGAATTCGTCGCTACGTTACGGTGATTTTCAAATTTTTGTTGGGGGCACAAAAGGTTTATCAGTCATTTGGCGATACTGCAATTTCACGAGAGAAATAGATTGATGCTCTGTCATTGTGTTTGCTTTCAATAGGCAAATGGTGCTTGCTTTAGACAATAATTTTAAAAGTTTTACTATTGTATAATTTTATATTAATCACATTATCTAAATTGTGGGTGTATTAATTTAGAAACTTTAAATCCCAAACCACAGAATAAATAATACAAATGAAATATGCTTTTCCATGGAAAAAAATACTTACCCTATTTATTGGTTTGAGTTGCTGAATCGGCAATTCAAGATGTACCTCTACGTTTGCACCCGGATTTGTTACCTGATAAAAGTAAGAAAGGAGAGCATTTCAGACATAACAAAACCATCATAATTTTTGACAGCTTATTTTATGTTTAAAATGTATAAGTTTATATTCTTCTAAACAGGATAAAAGCTATTCAGTCAAACCGTCGCTACCCGTCTATCAGTCTGACGACGTTATTATCTGTCTTAACTAAAGGTGTCCTACCATTAGGACACCTTTGGGAACCAATCCGGGTTGAACTTAGAAGCTTACTTTAAAAAGTCAATTCAACATGAACTAATGAAATTACTGTTAAGTTTTCCCTTCCCTTTTTGTTAATTTTTATTAAAATTTAATAGGATTAGAAATAACACGTTTCATTTAATCATTACTTATAGTGGGCGTTGTTTCAAATATTCACTTAAAACAAACATTTTAAAGATGAAGAATTAGATTTAAATTAGATTAGATTTCATGAATTAGAATTAAAGATCAGACATTAATTTAATATATATAAACAATCAATATCGTGTATCAAAATTTTACTGAGGAATATTTATTTATAGAAGCATGGAAATTAAATATTAGAAGTAACACTTGAAAAGTACATATATCTAAATTGTTAAACGAATGTTGCCCAATAAAAGGGCCAATGAAATTGCAACATTATTAAGAATGCCAATTAGGATTTGGATTCATTATCTTTCAATATATATTATCAACTCGTTAGTTTTAGAGATCCTTCAGATATTATGTCTCAATTTTCCTTGCAAAAAGTAATCCACATATATGAAATGAGACGAATGTTGTGGAGAATGTTGTTACCTTTTCGTCTAAGCCATTCGCTTATTAGAATTCTATCAAGATAGACCCTGAAATGACAAGAGTAACATGCATGTACTTTAGTCCGTACACAAAATCATTTTTAAAACTGAAAAATCTCTTGGAATTTCAAGCTCAAATCAAGTAATTCTCAAACAGAAATGGCGCAATAAATATCTTCCTGTAACATATTCCTCAGAGTACTTGAGTTCAGGTGGTTTTACATAATAACTCTCTGTGAATCAAGAATTGTGTTGGTGGAAGTTGTAGAGTAGCTGTGATGACTAATTGGAAGGAATCAGTAGTTAAAATTATAGCTTTAATGATTAAGCAGATTGAAAATATATTCTATTGATTAATCGGGTAGCTTAAGAAGATGATAAAATTCTACATTTGCAATTGATAATTTAAGTTATGAAAATTTTTAGAGTGTCACTAATTGCCTGGTGTAAATAATAATTAATATCTAAAGGTAATTAATATTAATTATTATTACTTTAACTAACGATACTTTAAAGCAACGATGATGCGTATAACTCTCAGGCATTCTTTTTTAGAACAATTATAAATAGGACGTGCCGTTTTTCCTTTCATCTATAATGCTGTCTTGTTAGATCCCATCATTTTCATAATTAATAAAGACAGATGTCTATTTTCAAACTCAAAAAGATCTAGATATATAACTATTATGTGTAGCTATAATAAACTGTAGAGAATAATAACATTCACTTCTTCAATTTTATAAAAAAATTATCTTTTTAAAGATCGGACGATATTTGCAATTTTTTTCATTATAATTTTGAAAAATACAGTATTAAAGCCGAAAGACTGTTTTGTCACCATCTAAAATTATGGTCATGGTTAATGATTCCTCGATAAATTCTGAGCTATTATTATTCTAATTTTTTTAAAAAAATTAAAATATAATTTTAGTTGCATTTTCCAGTAATTCATTTCCTATTATAAAGAAATTCTCATTAATTTCATTGTTAATACACATATTTTTTTCTGAGCTTTCTTCTAATGCTGATATTTGTTATTTGAAATTTCGATTTTTTTTCTTTTAATTAACTAT
Source organism: Argiope aurantia (assembly GCA_026543865.1). Lineage (NCBI taxonomy): Eukaryota > Metazoa > Arthropoda > Arachnida > Araneae > Araneidae > Argiope > Argiope aurantia. The sequence goes on along the minus strand of JAPMOR010088739.1, from coordinate 215,975 downwards.
AATAAAGGTAAATGTGTGCTTGCAGGTAGCAGGTGTAGGTGTTTTTTAATGCATAATTTTAATACCACTTTTGAATTCTATTTATACCAGCGTTGAAGGAGTTAAGAAGAAGTTTGACTTTAAAAATAATGAAGAATGGTATCGTTTATAGTTGGTAAAATTATGAACATTACAGTTTGATTCTGTAATATAGTATTTACGTGAAATTAATATTACCATTATTTAAATTTGATATTTTTATCTAGTATTCTTAATTTTTAATTTTATAATTCAGCAACATTTTTTTAAAAATCTTGCAAAAGTTTTGAAACGAATTATTTTGTTAGGTATTGCCTACAAACTCCGATGCAGAATGATTTCATTTATCAGTATTACGTACTTTATAGATAGGATCTGACTTAGAAAATCAAGTATACAAGTTTGACAATAATTACTGAAGTCTTAGAATTATCTAATCATTGTAGCTTCAATAACACAATAAAAGAGGAAAGGAATCTTAAAGGCAATCACTAGACTCTAGCCCTCCTATAGAAGGTGCGTTGCAGACCCCAACTTGAGCCATTACTATACCCCTAAGATCACATTTAGAACTCCGTAGAAACTAAGATAATAACAAATTCAGGTATGAGTCACAAAGATATCGACACATTGTTTTCTTTTTCTCAATAATTGTTTAAGAAATAGATAACGTTAAATGCAAACTAAAAATGCTAAATTAATAAAGATTTTGGGATATGTTTAAATATAATTTCTTTCACAAAATTAAATATTTATACTAGCGTTAGAGCGACTCATTTCGCTTTTGTAATTTATTAACGTTTCTCTCATTAAACCGTCTTCCCCCATTCATTTTTACAGCAATATTAAACACATGCTTCACAGTGTTTCAAATAAAAGTCTTAACTGAAGGGGTTTAAAAAAAATCTTAACGCAATATTTTATAATCCAGATACTTAGGAAGAGAAGCAATATTTACGATATACTCCTAGTAGTGAAAAATGTAAGGAAAATTAATTTCCATCGATCCACATATTTCAGGCTAACCTTCGCACCGCAATACATTTTCGTTTTCTTTTCTTACTCTCGTTTTGCTTTCGTCAGGCCTTTTATTAAAAAGTGTGTACCTTTAGAAAATTCATTTAACCTTTTTGTGTTAAAGTCAATTTAGCTTTCAGGATTTTTATAAGGGTTATTGATACCATGACGTAACGTTAAGTAAAAATAAAAAAAAGAGTGAATATCATACTAGTCAATACATCCAGTTTTACTCAGGTCAAAAATAGTTTTATTTTTTCTATAAGAAAAATTAATTTTTAGTCTGTTATGAAAATACATTCACTAAAATGTACGCTAAATACCTCAGTGCTTATGAGTCATATTTTAAGTATAGCGTAAAACCCATATAGCGTAATAAAGATTACTATTATCAAATATTAATTCAGCTGTTGGCATCTAATTTGCGAACGTTTCAGTGACGAATAACATAAATACACCGCAACTGTTATTTTAATTTAAAATTTACAATAAAAAAACTTTGGTATATTTTTAATAGGCGTCAAACTGATGTATATATTATAAGATTGCTATACGTTATCACAAAATATGCTATATTCAACAGATCTCCTGAAATAACATATGCAATGCTCCTGGTTTTCGAAATACGAATTTTGATGTAAGAGTTGCGATATTTAATAATGGCACTTGGTATAATATCAAAATTCCCATACACAAAAGCATTTTTAATGAAACAATTATATTCATATAATACTTTTAATTTAAAATGTTTATATAAAACATGATATAAATGTTTATTTAAAATGTTTATATTACAGGACTTCAAAAACCTGTTATTGTTTGCAACTTTCATTCCATCGTATTTTAATACCTTTTAATGTCGCAATTCACTTGTAATTCAGCCCTACAATCGTTATTCGCCACATGTGATATGGCAGATAATTCAATTCACTGCAAACTTTAATTAATAAAAATATAAACTATTCACTTAATTGTTATGAAATCTTTCTTATTTTCCAAAACAAATAGGATCAAATTCAAAGGAAATCAATTCTGAAATTTAATTCTTTATAAGGACAAACTATTTATATATCTCAAATTATGATGACGTAACCATCATACATATAAAATTCGCTAAAAATACTGAAACAAGAATAAATTCCAACAAAGAAATAAATATATATAGTAAAGCATATGTATGATTATAAATGCAATAGTGAATGTTTATGTGCTCTAAAATTAAATATATATTACGTATTTAGTTTAAAATGAAATAGTATATCTCATAATTATAGACATTAAAATGCTTTAAAGATAATTTTAAAAAAATTACATGCCTATATGTAATATTAAATGTTTCCTTTTTAATTGCCAATCCAAAAATCTGATATTTTTACGATTAAAAAATCTCATTTTCCAATGCCTCAAAATTTTGATTTTTAAATAATAGTATTGATTTTTATCTGTAAATATTAAAATAATCAACACCATTCCTGATGAACTAGTGTCTTAAATTATTAGCTTTGATAATATTGGATTCGAATTTCACACACGTTTTCATGTTGTGGAATAAGTGACATCAATATGGTCAAATGATATTTTCGTCGAATTTAATGCACGACTCGCTAATCCATCTTATTCGAAAGTATTATCGGGATCTTCAGTAAAAAATGCCCTAGTATGGAATGAAATATTAACATTTGCTGATAGAATTCAATATTATTTTGCAATCAGTTAAGAAAATTTCGCCATTTAATTAAAAACTGCTTCGAGTCCGTTCCAAATCTTCACTTTGCTACTTATAAAAACACTTTCTTTTTTGGTTCTAAAATCCTGGATGTAAAACTCAATCCAAATAATATCATATTTTCCCTTAAATTCTATGTTTTCCTGACTAAATACTATCTAAAGCTAATTTTTTACAATGGAACAACATTTTCTTTGCCTTGTCCTATTTTGCTGCTTTGAAAATTTATTTCTACAATAAATTGAAAGTCATTCTTTTAATTTTTAAAAATATTTCTATGAATCCAGTACTGAAATATTTTATTTTTCGATACAATATACTATTCTCAATTTTATTTGCCCTGAATGATATATCTAATATCATTTTTTCAACCAGCAGAGATGTTTTCTTTTATACACCAAATATTAATTTAAGAACCAGTTTCCATTTTTCATAAAAATTATATGAGTATTCTCATAATTGCAGAAATATCTAAGAAATGGCCTTTGGATGTTTTTCATAAAGTTTGTAACAGAAAATTTAAACATCTCCTCCTTTACATCTTTTTAGAAATTGGAATTTCTGTGAAATTTAAAAACAAATTCTGAAAAAACTAAACAATGATTGTAAAGCTTTAAAAAATCTGACAATACTGACAAAAGATTGTTAATAAATAGCTATCAAAGATAGTTATAATTTATACTTTAAGACATATAATATACTTTGGCGAGTTAAAATCTTATTCTATTTATTCGAAAAGCGACTTTTTATTTTTTAAATTCTGTTAAATTATGAATTACTTTTTCATATTTTTTACAATAAATTCAAATCAATTAATGAATAAAATTAAACTTAATTATTTATATAATTTAATGAATCCTATATAAGTTTGATATCAATTTTTGACTTGTAGTTATACTTCAGGGAAAAATGAAATATTTTTTGATAGATTATATCAAAAATTGAATCAATTAACAAGATACCAAATATACAAAAATTTAAAACATTTTAAGCATTTGACATCTCATGCCACCAAACTGCGTTTTATCTTTTAATGAACTATTTCATGTTCCTATTCTTTTCTGTAAGAAGTGAAAGAAACTGTGGATTCGAAACTGATATTAGCGCGGAATATTACTTGAGCATCAAATAATTCGATTGAATAATATCAGAATTTGTCCTTTTGTGCGTTATATTGCATTTACATAATAACAATAATGGTGCAAACTAATTTAAATTTCTAATAAATATTTGTTTCATAAAACACTGGTTTCAATCATTAATTTAAATGTTTACAATTATTAATTAAAATGTTTGTTTCATACAACACTGGTTTCAATTATTAATTTAAATGATTGCGAATTATGATAAGTATGAATAACCTGCGAATAACCATTGGTGGAATCTATTTAAGAAAAGGTTTGCTTTCAAATAACTTGCAAGAAAAAAGCTATTTTTTTATCTTCCGAAATATATTCTGCCTATTTATATTTAAATCTTCTGAAGATATTTTAAGCAGTTATTTTCGGCTTTTATTTCGATGTAGTTCCAAAATTTTGCTTTAAAGTACTGGGACATAAAATATCAATATGAAAAATATTTAATAAAAAATGTGTGCTGCGTCTGTGTTTTAAATAATATTGAAAGTGATTCTTAAATATTGGCACAACCCTTACATTCTTCATGAGAGCGATTATATACTGCTACATCAAATGCCAGGAGAAAAGAAAAAATAAATAAATAAAGTAAAAAAGTTGGTTTGTTTTAATTAAAATGTCCCAGACATCACATAATACAGAAAGGCTTAGTTTGAAAATGAAGGTAAATATTTATCTTTCTCCTATTTGTTTGTATTTCACATGAAAAAATGAAATAAGCTTCAAAAGATTGTGCTTTTTGTACTTAAAATATATTTCAGATATTTAATTTATGAATATTTTGGGTCTTTATTCTGTGTTTATCAAAAACTAATCTCTAAGAGTTCATATATGATCCTGCATTTTCTGCTATAGATCTAAAAAAAAGCTCAGTTTTACAGTCTCACAACTTTACATTTGCTGCTTTGAAATTATTTTTCTGTCGTGTTAGAATTTAACAGATTAAATTCTTTTCTAAAGGGGTCCTTTATCACAGCCTATTATCTGCATTCGAAACCATATAAAATCATAGACTCTGGCAAACTTATTTTTTTAGTATAAATGCCTGTATTTATTTATATATTTTAAACGGCTACTTCAAATAAAAAATACTCCACGAGATTGATTTTGAATTATGCACTCAAAAATAGTACCTTAACATGTCTATGTTGCTTTGTTTCGATAGTTCTGCAGTAATAAATGAAATATATTTTAATTATTTCAAAACTCAGTATTCTAAACTGTTATTAATTCTATAATCCAAAATTTATATTTGTAATTTAAATGCTCTTTTCTAATTAATTAAAAAAAATTTATATATTCTTTATTTGCGTGAATATAAACCCTAAATATAGAAACGCAAGTCAGTTAAATAACTTTTGATGCGTGATCCTTTCATTTCGCTGTAGTTCAATATTATTTTTCTAGCTAAAATTTAAAAACGGAGGATCACTAAATTTTTGGTGAAGTTAAACAAATTATTTTTCTTGTTGTAGAGATATAACGAAAGCTAAAGCCTGAATATTAGGATTTAAGATTGAATAAATAAATCGATTTTGTTTTGTTAAATGCTTGAACAGAAAGTAGATCTATAGAAACAAAGAATTAACCGGCGACCTGCCCTAGGGGTAGCGCGTCTTCTCCGTGATCTTGGCGTGCTGAGATCGAGCATGGCCATTCTCTACTCTGTGTGCTATCTGTGTGGTTCGTGAAAGAGCCCCCCCCCCCTTATAAAAAGGGGCTGTGTAAGTGAATGTGTGTGTCAGGGGCCTTGACCATCTGAAAGTTGAAAAGAAATTGCTGCAAACTCGGCTTAAATCGATGGCAGTTCGTAAGCGAGTTTGTAAAGTGCCGTAAGCAACAACAACATAAAAAAATTAACTGAAATCTTACTGGACTTTTGTAAACTATTGATCAAATTTGAATAAATATTACTGGATTTTGAATAACTTTCAAAATCGAATTATTTAATTAAATTTTATGTGACATTGAATTTTATAGTTGTGTTGTTCAAAATGTGTTATAATTACTAAAAGTAAATTTCATTTATATAACTTACAAAGGCCACCAAACAATACAACAATTCTGTCATAAAATATTTATTGTAATCAATTGACATATATCTGTGAAATTAACTTCCTATTTTAAATAAGAATGAAAATAAATACTTGAAAAATTATTTACAACATTAAACAATTTGGGTTTCGCGAAAATAAATAAAAAAATTAAATAAGGCATAATAGAAATTGAAATATAACATAAAGGTCAAATAATTTTATAGAAGAATGGAAAAGTTCTTTGATTTAATCTCTTGTACCATATATTTTGAACGATTTGAACCATTGCATTGCAACCAAGTGTTTATAAATTTTGCACAGCATTCGCAATTTTGCATTCTAGCGCACGAGGACAATGCAGGAAACATATTACAATTTTGAAAATATTTTATCTATATATTTTGATGAACTTCAACATTTTAGCAGCAGTGGACAATTTCAGGTTACTAAACGTCGACAATTCAGTCATTCGATTTCTGAAACAATATTTTTACACTGAAGTCTTTGTGTTTGTCTAACTGTCAATATGTATGTAAGCGATATACTTCAAACCAAGTTTCTAGGCATATATACAATGTTAAATTTGTAAATTTTAGATTAAAAGTTGAATTAAAATTTCCGAAACTGTCGGAAACAATTAATTCTCAATGCTAGTTTTATTTATTATATTTGAAAAGAATGAGAATGTATGTGTAGTTTTAAAATTTATTTCTGAATATGCGTTTTAATTTATATGGAATTAAAATATATTTATTTTTTGCTTATTTTATTTAGCTGCTTATTTTTTCCCAAATACATATGAATGCATTACGCATGCATACATCAATGTGTTTATAATTATATTTTAGCGACTGAATACGAAAAGCAAAGCGGTTAAAAATAAAAATGACATCATTACAAAGGCAACTTTTTTGACAAATCATTTAAAACGATGTAAACATTGCTTTCTTTAAGAAATTTCTATAGCTCTTATTTTCTTCAGTCGGAAAAATATTTCGTTTCTTCTTACCTTAAGGAATTTTTTTTTCTGTAGCTTATAAATGATATTGTTTTATGAAATGTAGAGTGAATATGAGGAGAAAAAAAAGATATGAGAAAGTCAGAAGGGTTGAATATAGTTACTTTTAAATTTTGAATGCCTCTTTTTTATATAATATTATCAAAAATAATTATTATCTCTTATTAATTTAAAAATATTGCAGTTTATGTTAGATATATTTATCTTAAGTAATTAATCATTGTTTTATTCTTATCCAAATGAGAAGAATTTTCTTTTGTTATAACATTCTACTACAATTAAAATAAAAGAATTTTATGTATCTAAAAAGGAAGGATTTTTAAAAAATAAATTGGAATTGAAAGGGAAAAACTTCTATATAAAAATGGTGTGAATAAAAAATATATACTTTATTATTGTTCTTAATATCAGTGGACATTTATATCGAAAGTGACTATTTTTTAAAAATGATTTTTTATAAAAATTTTTCCACAAATTGATATTTAAATAGACTCCAATATTTTTCATAATTTAGAAATAGTTTTCAGTATTTATTTTATTTTAATGCTAAGGCATTATATAAACTACATTTTTATATTTAAGCCGAAATTAGTAAAAATTAATTTTGGTATGAATTGAGTTGCAGTTAAAAATCTTAATGCAATTATAAGAAAAAATTCTAAAAGTACTGTTAGATTTTTAAGTGTCCTGTATCCATTTATATAGTTTGATCAAAATTTCAGGATTAAAAGTATATACTAATAAATAAGATTATAAAAATTTTAATTGGTAAAAGGAGAATCATTCCAGTATTTCAAACAATTGGTGTCTGTTTGTAGCTGAATGAACATCTATAAGATATATATGAATTTTCTTAAAACAAACAAGTATTTTAATCTATAATACAATAGATACATATAAGATATTTATATGTTTATTAAAAGAAAGAAATACTCGATTTTAACAATATTTATTTTCTTTCAATTTTTCTTCAATTTTTCTTTCAATTCAATCAATATTTCAATTTCTTTCAATTCAAACAAAAAGATGGAGATTTTCTTATTATATAAATGAAAATATGCAGCAATGCTTCGAATAAGAAAAAGATTAAAAATTTAGATCTGAAGACCTTTTACCAAGCCTAGGAAATCGACTTCAAAAGTCACAAATTAAAATAAATTGGATGTTACTTTGTTGCAGTATGCCCCTTATTCATTTGATTCAGCTCCGAATATCTTTTATTATTTTCAAGTATAAAAATTGAGAATTGGTGCAAAAAAGATATTCATTTCTTGTGAGAACTGACAGTAAAACTTGTGAGTGCTATTATCAGCTTTCAACGAACTTGTAAATTATGCGTTCGTCATTTAAGACATTAGAATATTAACACTAACTAATTTATGTAGAAAATAAATTCTTTTTCAGTTTATGCTTATAGGGCGATTTATAATTTTTAAAAAATATTTTAGAATGATTTTCTATTAGATTTGCTTAAAATCAATTGCGGCTAGAAACTTCATCACAAGTTTTAGTATTTAAAACGTATAATACACATGTATCTGTTTTCTCAATGTAAACAAATTTATTAAAACATTTTACTTGATTTATGCAGTGCACTTTAGAGAACCATCAGTGGTATTCTGTAATTATCTTCAATCGGAAGCCAGGTTGTTCCTCAGAAGTATCGGTTTTGTTTCAGAATAAGCCTCCTATGGTGTATTCATTCATTGATTTTAGTTACACTCAATGAATACATTCATTTTAATCGATCAGTACGATTTCAAAAATAAGCTTTCAATATATTCTTTATTACTAAACAGAGCATACTGACTAGTTAATTTAATGATAAAATATGTAATTACATAAAAGGAATAATTTATGAACTGCATTCGAGAACAAAAATAGTTCATGAACAGTGCTTTTCTGAATAAGAATAAAAAGTTTCACTCCACTTTAGACTAAAATTTAATTACTTATATTTTTGAAAAAATTTCCTCCTATCTTCATATATAACTAACTGTATGGTAAAGAAATCTACTTTAAGCAACAACTAGAAGGATTCTGAAAATCCCATCGTTTCGTATCGATACATTTATCGGTATCGTCATTTTTCGAATCTTGAAGAAATCTGAGAGGGGGGGGGGGGTATACCGGTTCTCAAGTTATTTTGTGGATGATTGTAGCATGCAATATAGTATGATATCGTAAAATGTGAGAAAACAATATTATGTTTCTTACAATATTGAGGCAATGTAAAACGTAAATTTCTTTTTATATTGCTCAATATTGGCTTTCGATATTATATAATATAGTTTTGTAGATATTCAAGGATGTCCAATGGTATAAATATTCATAAAATTAACTATAATTAGCTATTAAAGTATGGGAAAAATATCACTTTTAGCGCACGTCTTCAAATATTTTAACCTAAACGTGCTTGTTTTAGACTTCATATTAACCCTTTGCACTCGGATGGTGACTTTCACTCACCATTCAAGATGGTTCTTCATTTTAACGTTTTATTTATTTAATTAATTAATTTTGATTGCGAAAAATATCTTCAGAAAGAAAATCCAAATTAATTGAACGGGAGAATTCAACTTAAAACAATTATATATATGGATTAGAAAATTAATGCTAACTAATTTATGTAGGAAACAAGTTCCTTTCGATTTTTGGAGCAATAAACAAACATTTGTATTAGGTGAATAGTTATGCATCAAATTACTTCTCCTGGACAAAGGGTTAACATTCAGATTCGAACCCAAGAACATTTGATTTGCAAGCTGTGCCATTTCTAATGCGCTAACTAATCCTAAAAAGGTCACCCTCAATTATGGTAATTAAGATTTGGATCGATAGAACTATATATTTCTTTATCTAATTTTGTATTTCCCTTTTAATTTATTAAACACTACCCGCCTTTGGCAACCCGCTAAAATTTTTAATTAAATGTTTTATGTACATTACATAAAATTCGTAATAGCAATTTCAGAAAAAATATCTTTAAATTTTATATTTTAATAAACATATAATTCATACTATTATAGAAGACCGATATCGTTCTCTTCATTATAGTATATATCTCTCTAATTTACTGTTAGCTTCCATAGGATTTAAACTTTAAATTGAAGCAAAAACGATTACATTTCAGTTAACACAAACACGTGTTTGCTGAAACCAAACGTATTGTTTAAGTATATGAGTATAGAAATCAAAATCGTTCCTCACTGATGTCTTATGAGCATTTCAGAATATTTTTGTAATTTATGTAAAACACTTAAAAGAATTATTCAATAGAAATTTCTCTGATACATTTTAGAATTCAGTATTAATTTCAAAGGATATAATGACGTGAATAAAAATATTTTATCTTCTTTCAGTAACTAAATTATGTCCGAAAATTTTATAAATTCTAAGTTTTATAATGATCTTTAGTCATAAGCAAATATCACCGAGTTATGAAGCTTTGAATATCACCATTTTAGAAAAAATAGCAGTTTTATAATTTTAGACTAATTAGCCTTGAATTAACTCCGGATGCTAAGTGCCCTTTCTTCTTTGAGACGATCGCTGGAGTGGTCTAAAATAGCGTGTTTTTATAAAATAGTAATATTCAAATTCGCATGACTCAATCAGTTTTTGTCTCAATAACGTGGACCTCTCTTTTTACTTAAAATGAAGAGAATATTTTATTTAATAAGACGTAGAATCAAAATCTATTTAGAAATATTAATTTCATAATTCATCACAGCATTTATTGACTCAAACTGCCTGATATACTATTATTAAATTATAAAAATACTGTTCATAATTGGATTATTCGAAGTATTGTTTTATCAGATTTATTTTATTTATATTCACTCTGTATTTTAAAGAAGAAGCATAAGTGCGACTCTGCAACAAAAAGAATTCACCTACTATTATTGTGTATAATAAATTATTTATATTAAATCTAAACTGTATTGACTTTACTATAATAATATTAAATTTTATTCGATTGAAATCTTCTCAATGTATTTTTTCATTAAAAAGAAACTGCAACAGAGACTTATTATGACTTATTTCAGATTCTAAATGATAATGTTTTTAATACATTTTATTTCAATTAAATTGCCCCAAACGACTTCATTAAAAATAACAAAACCCTATTTCCACATGAAAAAATAAATAAAAAAATTAGAATCTTCTTCTGGTATTTGATGTTGTGAATGGAGAATTTGCTGAAATGATTTGGCTTACATTCAAAATTATATACAAACCAGTTTTATATATATATTTTTAATCCGATAAAAATTGATAAAAAGTTATTGATTTCAGTGAACTTCTGTGAATAACAAAAGACAATATTTATCTGAATTTATTGATTTGATTGTAGTTTTTTTTTATTTATAGACTATTTATTGTTACAAAACTCGTTTTAATTTTTTCATGTGTTCTTAAGGTTTGGAAGGGAAAAACTCGTTTATTTTTAAAGTAAATAAGCTGTTGTCAGTCAATTCGTTTTCCTCGACGCATCTGGCGTTTGTAAAGGAAATTCCCCAAGTAGGATATATATCTAAATAAATTCCCTGTGAGACCAGGTAAAAGAAGGTATAAAAACAAAAAATAGTTAACAATAGAAATAACAAACGTTAGAAGCTATAAATAAATCCATTTAAAATGTTTTATTTATGTTTGGCCATATATTAAATAAAGTTATCAACATTAGATTTTATAAAAATATAGACCTTTGATTTCAAAATGTTCACAGAAATTTTCAAAATGATTAAGATAAGATCAAGTGGCTATAAAACAATGTAACGTTCTAAAAATATAGCTTTATTTTTGGAAGAACACTGAAGGAGTGTATTCCTAGTAATACTATACTAAACCAGTGGGATAGATTTCTTAAAATTTTCTGGGATATTCATTAAGGTTTTATTCCCCTTACCTCGCATATAATTATTGACTTTAGTAAGGCTGCAAATACCTTGCGTGGTATTTTGCAACTATTTGCTTGAATAAGTACGTGCATTTATTTGCGTGAATATGTATTTTGAATACATTTTATCAACAAAATCCAACCAAACTATATTTGTAGTCACAAGATCATGTACCAAATTTCATTGATATCAATCATTCAATTCATAATTTATTGTGTTCTACATACATCCGCAAGTATGAATCGAAAGGTAGACGACATGTTTGATAAATTTAGTTCAAAATTTTATAAGAATCAAATTTTGATTTGATTCGTTTCTTTTAGATACTATATTCACTCTGGAGTTATCGAGTTCATTTGTAATCTAGCAGAAGGATAGACAGATTTCCCGGGTGTTTATTTCGTTAAAAAGTTTATATAAATCCACAAATTTAGTCGTTAGTCCATGTACCAAATTTCACTCATCTAGTTGCAAGCATATTTGATTTTTAGGCAGATATAATTCCGAAAACAAAAAGAAAGCAGCTATCGTCCAACAAATTCTCCTTCATGAAGTGTCTGATTCAAATTCATGAAAATTACTGAGCTAGAAAGTAAAATGATAAATTCGTAGTAATAATATTGCATTGCCGAATATTTTTCTAATAATTATGTTTGTCAAATAAAACATGTCAAGAGATTAATGCAAAAAGTAATTATAAACTTATTTCTGTAATTGCTTGTATATATATGTATTAAAATTAATTTGATGCTCAAAAATCTATAAAATATTTACAATTCTAAGAAATTTTAAAATGTGTGACTTAATTTAGAAACTGTGTAGAAATTTTTTTTAAAAAAATCAAGAGCCTTTAAGTCTCAATTAGAACAATACTGATATTTATCATATATGTGTGGCAACAAAATGGTTCTTATCCTTTTAAATAATCCAATTCAAGTTTTAGATAAATCTTTTATTTGAAGATTTTTGCTACAACCTCAGATATTTATGAACTCAATCAAATATCTAGTCAAAATGATTCTTAAGGTTTAATTTTGCAAATTGGTTTTTGATTCGACTTCTGAAATTTTCATTCGATGATATTTTAACATATGAGTTTTGAAAAGTAAATAATCCCTAATATACAAATAAATTTTCCAGAAAACTTATACAAGCCATCAAATACTTGTAAATTTCTGTTTTAATAAACATTTGCAAGAATTTTTCACTTAAAAATATTGTTATTACGTTCAGAATAAAATTTATCACATCTGATAGCAGGAAACAATGAGTACTTATTTTTACTGTTGGGAATCATCTCACATATAAAATAAATATAATGCCGATACACTGAGTCATAATTAATCGCAAGCCATACCTAATTATAGAAAAAAAAACGATAATTTTTGTGGTAACGAATTTTGACGATATTTAAATATTTATGCTAGCTAAGTTTATTGAAAAATATAATTATATAAAAAGTAATAAAACTTTTTGAAACAATAAAATATTCAAATTCATGTATTTGTAAAAGCATGCTAATTTTCTTTACAAGAATTCAACTTCGGTATTGACATCTCGGTCTTTATCTCTTAATGTTTCTCACGCAAGCAAATTTTAAAATTAGAAAGCAAAAATTTATCAAACTTCTGTACAAAGAAACAATGATATAAATTTAAAGGAATTAGAATAATTTAATCTAATGTTATAAATCTAAAAGATTTTAATAACGTGTGAAATAAATGTAGAAAAAAAATATGTACAAATATATAAATAAATTAGTATTTATATTCAGAAAAAAAAAGAAACGTGTACTGAAGATAATGACTAATGCAATTGTTTTGAAAATCTCATTAATTATTTATGAAATAGTTTTTATTTGACATATTTTTTTCAATTTAAGAAAAATGTTGTTTATTAACGACTATTTTAAGCTGAATGTAGCATTTAATTTACTAAAATTATGACTGAAAATGATATAGGATAAAAAAAATTATTAGTACTCATGACGTTTATCAAGCGATTTGGTGTAATTTATTAAGTTTTGCTTTTTTTTCTCTTCAATCGTTACGCATTTTTTATTTATCTTTTGTATATTGATTTAGTAATAATTCGGGGTTAATAATTATTTGTTGGAATTTCAAAAAAATTTGTTTATTTCCTTGCTTACAACATATGTAAATAATACAGAATTAATTATTTATGGCTATGTCTTCGATATTATTTTCTGCATGGCAGGTTCGAAAGAAAATCGAACTTTTAAAAGGAACATTTTATATTTTTTATCTGGTTTTAAGTTCTAAAATATAAATAGTACATAATTTAATTGTATTATATATTTGATGTTAATAAATATATTAAATTAATTTGACCATTTATTAATTAATTTAATCTAATTTCTCAGAGCATAATTTATAACGCAAATGTTGTTGGTTATGAAGTCGAGAAATTAAATTCAAAACCTCTAAGGTTTATACTCAGGTATATTTATTTTATTAATCGTAATACAACGTTAATATCTTTTTATTTTCAAATTCATGATTTTATGACAACTTTGAAAAGCAATGACATATTTTTGACAGAAATAGTTCAATTGCCATATAATAAGAACATCTTCAATGAAAAACTTTTTTCGGATATTTAATAACCAAAAGACAAGAAATGCATTTAGTTAAACTTTCGACATATTTTTCTTCAAATATTGATAATTAACAAAATTAATTAATTAAAAAATGATAAAAACTATAATTTTTGATTGCTATTTAGCTGTTTATAGTTTTGTATATTGCTGTAACCAAATTGAATGAAAGCAATTGCTTTAATGTAACCGCAATCTAGTTGCTGTATGCATCATATTAAACTGTATGTATCATCAAATACTATAGAGTGTTGCCTTCTCTGCTGCTCAGACATCCAATAATTTTACTTTCTCCTGTATTCAGTATATAAAAACCATTGTAAGTGTTAAAAATTTCGAACTTGAGACTTTGACGAATTAAGATTAAAAAACACACTTTTGATATCAAGTTCGTCAGTCTTTCTGTCAACTCTATAGTTCAGAAATAATTTTGCCTAGACGAATGAAATTTAGTATGTGGGCTTTGGAGCGAATTTTTAGACTTCTTTCAAAAGGTAAAAGGTAAATATTAAATTTTGAGGTCGGTCATCTGTCGGTTTGCACATGCGCATGGAAAAGCAACGCAATTATTCATAAAATAAATGTCTAAACAATTGAAATCTAGTATATAATCTTCTGATAACAGCAATGATTCCGATTTCGACTTTAGTCAATCAAAAAAAGTGTCTGAGATGTATATCCGCATTATAGACTTATTACATACAATTTTTACGCATACCATTTTTTATAACTATTGTCCATACACTTGGAGCATAGTTCTATACAGGTGGAAGGAAAATAAAATTTTTGTTTAATTGTATGCAATAAAGTCACTGGAAACGTGAATGTGTTCGGAAATGAAGTAGATATAACTCTATGGAAATGAAACGTGTATCCGTAAATATTTTCAATCGCTATGTGAAATTATTACGACAGATTTGAATGTTCAACAATTGATTTACTCTCTATATATTTTTAAATATATCATTGTGGTAATATTGAAATAGTGATTAAACTTATAATTCCCAATAAAATTATATTTTATTGGAAATATGATTTTTATCTGAAAATGTTTAAAAAGTATATATTTTTTTAATATATACCTTTATATTTATATACTATATATATATTTTTAATATATATTGAAATAGTGATTAAACTTATAATTCCCAATAAAATTATATTTTATTGAAAATATGATTTTTATCTCAAAATGTTTAAAAAGTATGTATTTTTAATATATACTTTTATATTTATATACTATATATATTTTTTAAATATATCATTGTGGTAATATTGAAATAGTGATTAAACTTATAATTTCCAATAAAATTATATTTTATTGGAAATATGATTTTTATCTCAAAATGTTAAAGAAGAATTAAAAAAAACTATATCTGTCATAAGAACATTTTATTTTTCTTTATATAGAGTCTGATTCAATATAAAAAATGATGCATCATACTTTTTTGTGAGATAATAAATATCTAACACTACTATATTTACTCTCATTAATTCTTTAATAATCAATTTATTTTTTATATATTTTATCTCTTAAAGACTTTTTATAAGCACATGCTCAGTAGATTATTACTCTTTATTGATATACATAACTAACTTTCATTACATGATGTTTATTATATAACGGATATTAAAAAATTAGATTAATTAATCAAGCACCATTTTTAAAATACTATCTATGTATTTTTTACAATATCAAGAGGTATTGTAATTTTTATTCATATTTATATAAATCAGACAGGGAGAAAAATTGTTCATTAATTTGAAAAAAAAACCATTCTTTCATTGCGCATTATGGGATAAAGTCATAATTAATTTATTTTCATTAGATTAAGTAGTGTATTAATTCAATGAAATGCCAATTTCTTAATGGTGAAGCGTAAGAAAAAATTATGACTGGGATTTTTTTAAAAATTTTAATTTTTCCTCGTCTATATTTTTTTTATAAAATGATTACTGATTAGTTTAATTAAGTAATTCATAAAAAGATATTTCAAGTCAAAATTAAGTAAGTATAATAATTAATTTCTCAAAGCCAAATGAAATAATTAATCATGATATTTTGCCCATTTTTCTTACGATCTGTTCATTTAGCCATATAAAAAATTCTACCGTGAAAAATAGTTTCAAAGAATGGTGTAGAATATAAATTACTATTCTTAATAAAATTTTGATTCAATTACGTTGATATGACGGCATCTATGACGTCATTTCAACGTCTTTTCAACGGATGGCTTTTCTTAAAGGGAATTGTATATGGAAAAAGATCCACCATTTTAATGTTACACTGACAATTTTCTCTTATAATTATTGATCTGAATCAGATAGGCCACCTATAGCGTCCTACTGCTTCTATAGCGTCTTTGTTTTTTTCGATTCCGATAATTTGTAGGAATTACAAAAATGGCCATTAAAAAAAACAAAGAATATTCTGGATACCAAGATAGAACAATGTTACATTTTAAACATGATTTTATACCAAATATGATTATAAATAGCTTGATTTCAGTCTTTTTAAACGGAAAATCGATTGTTTGGATAAAATTCTATTTTGATTAATGGATAGGTTAAACGAAATTACGATTTTTAAAAATAACATAAAACATTTTTGATCAGTTACAATTGATATTAATATGTGACGTTCTTTCCAAAATGATGGACCTATTTTTGATAATTAATCTAGAATCGTACCATCTAAATATTGCTGGTTGTCAACTAACCGCTTCATCATTTTTATGAGACGAATTACAATAATCTTTAATGTTCTCGAAAAAAGAGATATAATTGCTATAAAAAAAAGAGGGCGATTCCAAAATTATTACTGTAGGAATATTACATTTCATTTTGATGAAGTCATTATTATTTTGACAGAAATATATTCAAAAAAACAAAGAAAAGATTCTCTGTATAATGAGGGATTTTAATGCTAAAAGTTTTTCTTAGAGCCCCAGACAAATGGACAGAAACGGTATAAAAGTCTCACAGTTTGTACACAAAAAGCGCATAGAATATATAATATAGTCCTGTAATATAATAACATTTAGATTGATTTAACATTGAAAAGGGGAATGGCGAAAATATATCGATGACCGGCTGGTTCTAACTCAGATCACAGACAATTATCACCGCATAATCATTATGTTTCCTTAGCTAAATGGGTGCAAAGAAAAGAAACATATGATGAATGAAGTGCATTGAAATCAATAGATATCAGATTAAAAGTGAGAAAAATAGTTGATGGTAACTGCAGGTAGTAAAAATTCGAAATAATATCGAATGGATACTTTACATACATCTTTGAAATACCTCAGGGCTCCAGATGAAGACAAATAATTTTGTTCTTTTTGCGAATTAAGTATTAAATAAATACGACCCAAATAATACATTTTTTAACTAGATATTTGTGAATGACTTCATATTTCTTATTCTTGATGCAAGTTTATGAAAATGAGTAGAATTTCACTGAAAGCTTAAAGAATGGGAGAAAGTATGATTTGAAATGTAGCATTAACAAATTCAGATGTGATAGAATATAGTTAACAATAATCGGATATAGGAAATATATTTTTATTTTCTGGGACTCTTTCTGAAAGTAAGTGTAAGAATTGGATGTAGTACAAAAGAACTAAAATATCACAGATTAGTTTCCAAAAGAAGTTAAATTTCGCTTTTATGTTAAATAAAAAGCAAGAAGAAAGTCAAAAGATTACTTGTGGTTTAGGAGAGTAAATTGCAAATAAAAATATTTGACAACTGTTGAAATAATTGTTCTTCATCTTGATAAAATCTGGATTCTTGGTAATTCCAAAATTGAAAAATTCCTTTCAAATTCAAAGATATCCACTTTCATTTTTTGAAACTCACATTGTATAGTCTCGAATAAGGTTTAACAGGTTTAATGTAACTGATAATCATCAGATATCAAAACACAAATACTAATGGTAAAAAGATAGTGAAATGAAAGGCATCAAATCAATCAATGAAATATTGAAGAGCTCGACCAACTATGAATTTAATGTAAAATTTAGGGATAAAAATTTCACACACTCAGCTGTGGTTATCTTGCCATTTTATAGTTGGTAATATCTTTGTAGAAAACAAAATCATTTATGCTGATGCGTCAAAAACTACTGACACCGATGGATGAGTTTTTGTGTATTATAAAAATGGATATGGAAATTATTTTCGAAATCATTGATTTTCTAACCGAAATCCAATAGTTACGGTTTTCGCCATGAATTGAGCAATAATTTAGATTATCGAACATGAAAACATATTAAATGCATCAGAGTCTAAATCTACATTGACGACTCTGGATTATCTCGATGAAGACAGAAAGAGGTTCAATAATATGAAAAAGAAAGTAATAAATAAAGAGATAAATATACACTGGTTGAAAGTCCATCAAGTGAATGAGAGATCCGATAAACTACCAAAAAAGCTATAAAAAAGCAAGGGATTGGTACTTACCCTCATGAAACGTATACATAAACCAACATTAAGAAAGATATACAACAGTGACATCCGAGATATAACAGTAATAATATAAGGAAAGGGAAATGACTGTTCTAAGAAAAATGGAATATCTATTCCAAACGAGAAATAACTGGGGATTTTTTAATAAAGTGAATCCAAAAGGAATAAAAGGTGATTTCTATTTAAACCAAATTTTCATAAGATGGGGCGTTTTCAAAACCTGTCAGAAACACGTTTGGGAAACAATGAAAAATGCTTCTGGGGGCCAGAAATCATTTTCGCTAATCATATCCATCTGGAGTGCGAACTCTGGCAGAACAAAAGGAATAAATTAAACTCAAACCTTCACCTAGTGTTTTTATCAGGATTCTATTTGGAGGGATTTTACTTTTAAAATTTATTTCGAAAAGTGAAATGTAGGAATGAGCCAGCCTCTCACTTATACCACTCAAGAATATTCATTCTATAATATATTTTATTATTCATTCTATGTAAGAAGGACTAACATACAAACTTGGGTACTTTTCAATCATGTGTTCAATAAATTTTAATTATCATGTTAAATTATTTAAAAAAATCTAGATTGCTTTTGTCGATTCCATACAGCTGATTATCCCCATCGAGTTTCTTTTTACTGTAATAATGAGTAGTTAAAAATATAGTAGTAGTTATAAAATATTTTGTATTGTATATAGCTGTTTTAAATTTTGTATATATATATTTAAATTATATCATTTCTGTGACAATGCAGAATTTTTGCTTGAGAAACGAGTAAATATATTTTCATTCCCAAATACAAATTTCAAATGTCTTTTTCACTATGTTCTGTTTCTCTTCATCTTCAAGTTTTTAAAATGCTAAGACCTTTATCTTAAATACGATAAACCTTTCACATTTTGTGTAGAAGTTCATTATTCCATATTTAATAAAATTGTGCTTGTAATCAGCACTCACTTGTTTAATTTCTTTACATTATCGTTAAAATGAGGTGTTGCTAAATTTTCTTACTTTTCAACACATAATATACAAAAAAAGTACTAAATATATATTGTAATCCATGTATAATTTCATGTAACATATTTCAGTGGATATATAAAATAAGTTTGGAGCCAAACTACTAATATTTGAAAAAAGTAGCAGCAAATTTAAAAATTGAATTGTCATCCAAGCAGGCAGATTAAAACTGTTTTTTTCTCTGTCAGAGTTGTTTGTATTTCAATGATAACATACATTACTATGAAACTTTTTTTACATTTTCCAGTCTAAATATCTGTACTTTTCTAAATATCGTCTGCTTATTAATTGCATTTTTCTCTCTTTTGTTTTTGGCAACTATTGAAATGTTATGTTTACTTTTGATGTGTTTGTTCTATGTAGTACTTTTGTATGTGATGTTTTATTCGAGCGGATATTAAGGAGAATGCATACACCGCAAGAGAAAGCACAGATTTTATGGTGGTTCATAGAAACGAAATCGATAGTGCAAGCACAGAGAAATTTCAGAAGAATTTACCAAAAAGATCCTCCAGCCCAAAACAGCATCTTGCGGTGGAAAAAGAATTTTCTAGAAATTGGAAGTATCGCAGATAAGAAACGTTCCGGACGTCCTTGCACAAGTGATTTTGATGTTGAGCTTGTCAGAGGGACATTTTTACACAATCCTAGAATATCTGTTAGATCAGCTGCAACAGAATTGTCTGTGCCAATTTCGACGGTGTACAAGGTTATTAAGAAACAATTAAGACTGCGTGCTTACAAAGTTCAAATTGTTCAAGTTTTGGAACCGAACGATAGGCCTAGGAGGATGGACTTTGCAACAGATATGCTAAGGAGGATAAAAGATGCTGCTGATTTTCTGAAGCACATAATGTTCTCCGATGAAGCATCCTTTCATGTTTCTTGCATTGTTAATCGCCATAATGTGCGCATATAGGGATCTGAAAACCCCCATGAATACCGTGAGGCACAAAGGGATTCCCCAAAGGTTATTGTGTGGTGCGGACAAATGCACGATCGAGTCATTGGGTCTTTCTTTTTTACAGAAAAAAACGGTCCCATGAGTCGTATACTTAGACATGTTGGAAAACTTCGTATTTCCACAACTAGAAGAGCTTCAGCCTCATGTCTTTTTGCAACAAGATGGTGCGCCACCTCATAGGGGTACCATTGTTCGTACTTCTTTGAATGGCCATTTTCCAGGAAGATGGATTGGGAGAGAAGGTCCAATTCCTTGGCCACCCAGATCACCTGACATAACGCCGCTGGACTTTTTCCTTTGGGGGTTTGTAAAAGACAACGTTTTCAGGAGGAGAGTGTCGAACATTGATGACCTAAAAGCCAGAATTACAACCGCAATAGGCTCTGTGGATGCCGACATGCTTGCCGCTACTTGGCGTGAAATTGACTATCGACTTGATATTCTCTGTGCAACGAAGGGGGAACACGTGGAAGTTCATTGACAAGAGTCATGAAACTTTTTGAGTCTATTTAACCATTTATGTTATTAATTTTAATCCATCTTTATTATTTTATGAGTTTTAAACATCAAAATGGGTCCGGGACTAAATAAACACCCTGTATATAGTAATTAGCTGTATTAAAAAATGTATTGCAATAAAAATAGAAAATGCCCCTTGTTAAACATCTGAGTTGATAACTGATCATGTGATAAAATTTCAGAACAATAAAAGTGCTAAAACTCTACTGTTGTCAGTAGCCTGACTTATCCATAACTCCATAATAGCTAAGTGATCAGTTAAGTGATATTTGAACTAATAATTAAGTGAAATCTTCTGAATAATACATTTGATATTGATATTATATAACTGTTAAATATTTTTTTTCTTCATTCTACCCCTAACATGCAAAGTCTTTTTATTAATCTCAAATATTTCTCAAATTATTACCTTCATACCGAGCATTAAACGTAATTTAATAAATTATAAATGAATAATGATTAATAATGTGCATATTGACTTACGATGTGCTCTTTAAAAGTTTTAAATGAAACTGCAATATCTTTAAGTTGAAAACTATTTTCCGATTTGTGAATTAGAGTTCAGCAATTCTGAATGTTTAATAAAAGTAATATAGCTAATAGAAACTTCAACATTTACAATGTAACAATTTTCCAATAAAAATATTCAATGAAATATTTTAAAATAAACTTACGGAGTGAGTGCTGAGCAGTGCTTATATTAAAACTGTTAATCTATTAACACTTTATCTTTTTTCTTTCATGTAGGTGTAATGCGATGCTTTTGAACAGCAAATATCTTAATTTTGTTTTCATTGATCGTTCCTTTCTTTATAAATAATGACGGATGTTGAAGGTTAAAATTTGTCTATGTGCCTCAAGTGTATCATTTAATCAAGCGTATTTTAAAATCGAGAAGATGTACCCATCTAGACTACTATTTTGTTAACAAAATTTGAATTCTATCTTTAATTTTCCACCTAGCTGATTAGCTATGGATGTAGTAGATTAAATGTAGTAGAAAATCTTAGAGAACTTAAGAAATTAAATAAAACCTCTTATTTGCAAAATACTTTAGTGGTAATATATAATAACATTAGAAATTTTGTTTCATTGCAAAGGAATCTTTTATATCAACAATTTCATGAATAATTAAATCAAAATTAATCAAGAAACATATTTGAAACATATTTTGATCCAGAAGAAAAAATGCAATACAGATACAAAATAAAAATACGCTGAAAGAAATGTTAACAATAATCCTTAATTTTATTCGTGAAGGGACCTATTCAATTTATTAATGATTAGGTGTACACGCCCACCAATAAATTAGTAAATCTAAATATTTAAAAAAAACTGCCTCAGCTGTTGGATTATTATCTTAAAGCACTTTATTAATAAACCACTCATTAAAACTATTGCTTTCTTTTTGTCATATGAAAATAGCGTTTTGAAGTTATATATTAAAATATTTTTAAAAGGTAGAAACAAATTTGAGATTAGGTGTAGAAGACGAAACGTGGGCCTTAATGCCACACTCAAAACAGCAATGCCACATCCATGGGAAAACATTAAATCTTTAGCAGCAGAAATAAAGGATATCGAACCCATGCACAGTCGATGGAAATAAAGTTTTTGATTTAAAACTCTTCTGATCAGAGGCCGAAAAATTACAAGCAGGCATCTCAAGAAGAAGAATATTATTAGACTGAAACCCTATCGGTCACACAAATTTGAAAGAATTTTCTTTTTTATGAAAATGAACAAATATTTATACACAAGGAGAAAGAACTGTTCTAAAATCAAATCTTTTTTAAAGCATAAAAAAAAGAAAAAAGAAAAGTAAGAAGAGAAATGTTGGACATGAGCTCCACTGGAATTTATTGTAACGAAACAAGATTATAACATGTCTTATGCACAAGCAGTGAGTTAAAAGGCTTCTTAACATATAATTTAAAAACAAATCATTTTTAATAGTTTGAGTGCTGATTATGCTCAACAGAAAATGGAAAAAGATTGCCAAAAATTATTATATAAAAATAATATGTAATTATATAGATTATCTACAAGAAAAGCGTTCTTTCAGTTAAATATTTATTCATCCATCCACAAAATTAGATTTAAACGTTATTGATAGATACATTGTTTACTCTTGAAGGAAAGCAATTTATGTACGAATATAGAACAGAATAAAATATTCTTCCTGAATCATCTCTTCTATAAAAATATGAAAAGAAAATGACGAAAAAGGGGAAGAAATAGTTGAGCGTGTTCTCTTACGACCCGCCTGCCATCACTTCTGGCGAAACAAGATAGCAACACGTTTTTTCACGCACTAGCATCTCAGAAACGAACCGATGCGCCTCCTAACACCTAGCAGAAAAGCAAATCAAGGTCATTAGCATAAGTGTCACTGCCGAACGCTTTCCCGAAGAAGGTGGAAGAAAAATTGCCCAAAACTATCACACGGAAGAAAATAATGATGCATTATTCATGGCAAGACCCTGGAGCCTCGATATAACAAAACAAAGGGCTGCAACTGCCGTTCTGAATCCCCCACCAATGATCAAGTTTTGGTGGATGAGAATGGAAATTGCCATTCCATCAGTCCTTACCATAATCCTTACGCATCACTGAGAATTCCAACTCATCATGGTATCACATTCAGTTTGCCTCGCCATTTGCCGCTTCCTCGTTCCACTCGATTCGGGAAGAGGTCCGTGGCAAAGTGACATTTATGGTCTGCGATAAAGTCTGGAATGGAAGAGGGAAGGGGGCATGTTTTACAAATTGAGATAACACTGGGTTTACAGAGAAACGCTGCTTATTCTCTTAGGTACTTGAATTCTTCAAGCCAGTCTATAAATAGTCATTCTTCGTATAAATAATGGACAGTTTTTCATTGGATTATTGATTTGTCTTGTAATTAACTTGAAATAAGAATAATAAATTGATGATTAACCAAACTGTTAAGTTACAGTTAAATTGATGAAAATTTTATAAAAGTAACGGATAAACTATGGAGTACATTATTCGAGAGCCATACACACAGAGGTGAATGATCTTGTTTGTTCCGAAGACAAAATGAATCAATCAATTTTCAAGAAGAATTTCCTAAACGTATAAATGATATGAATGGATCATGTTATTTATTATTAATAGAATGCAAAATTTAAATATGGCTCAAGTTTTTTAAAGTAAAAATGTCACTTTAAGGATTTTTAAATCAATTACTCTTTACTAAGTTACTCTTTTAAGTTACTTTTTACTATATTACCCTTTTTATTTCCCTTAGAGTAACTGAGTAACTTAAACTGAGAATGATTCTGTAGGATTAAAAGAATGTCATTTAAAATGCCATCAGAGTGACGGGTCTAGATTATTACTTTGATTTTTTTTTAAAATAAACATAAGCTAAAATAAATTCTTAACTTCCAAACATTCTCAGTTTTTGAGAATACTGAGACTCGGGAAGCTCCAGCTACCCAAAACCCTGAGAAATTTTCAATTCGAGTCTATTTCCATTCATTTTCATAATGGTTGCCAAAAACGTAATTGGTTTGGGCTCATAAACAAATGACTTAATTTGAGATTATCTTCACAAATTGAACATACTCTGAAAAATAAGTGCAAAATAATAATGTTTTTCCAATGAATAAAAAAATCATATCATTCTATCTCTTTTCTTTAAAAGTTCTAACTATAGAATTTCAAACACAATTAACATTCTTATGTCAGCTACCTCAGTTTAATTTTGTATTCTACTGAATACATTTTAGGACAAAAACGAAAATTTCAGAGTATTGTGTTAGTATACAATTAGAGGGAATGTGAACTTACGTTCTCCTATGATTGTGTGGCCACATGAATTTTAGGCGAAATTATCTGTTTATAGACCCATCAATTAAAACGTCTGAGTGTATCCGAATGTGTGTAAAAGCTTTGTAACTTTATTCAAGTGTAAACTGAAAATTATAACAAGGAAACTGTGAAATAATTTATTCATGAAATTTCTCTTTTTATTCATTTCTTCTCATAATCCGTTTTAAAAGCAAATATTTATGCAAAAAAAATTATATTACCTAAATTGAATGAAAAAAAATCAGTAAACTTATAGAACGAAAAATAATGCAAAATTTTCAGTCGCATGATATATTGTTCAATCAAAATACATATTTTATATCATTTTAAAAGATACAAGAAAAACCACTAACATTCATTTCAAACTATTTGAATTTATATTAAATAAAAAGGTATATTAGGAAACTTTGAAGATTTTAATTTCTTATTGCCTTTTATCATTTATGTTGTTGAGAAAGAATGTTTATTTCATTGAGAAGGAAAAAAATCCACCTGAATTGATATAGACATACATTTAGCAGTTTATTTTGCAGCTGTCGTATTTTAGGTGTTGAATTTTTTTTGAATAAATGTTATAAATTCTATTATCTTGATAAAAAAAATTGAGATTTCATCGTTTATTTGAAACGTTTTGTTGGTTTAATAAAATATGGATTCTTTCAATGGAGAACTGGATCTTTATATTTATATGTTCTAATTTTAATGTAAAATTTTTTGGTGCCTATCCTATGAAAAATGAAGCACTGGGATGGATTTTGCGAATGTGCAGTCTCGAATATTTGACAGTTATGTGGATTCGAGATGGCAATTAGAATATGGAGAAATTAAATTGGATGATCAGAGACAGAACGATCAATATCGATGCAACCATTCAATGTTTTGCATTTGAATCATATCCAAGATTCTTTATTTGAACAATGGTTGCATTAGTTAATGACACATTCATTTTAGTAAAAAATGACATTGATAAACTTAAGAACTTATAATAGAAAATGTATGTGTAGTTGTTGTTACTGATCCCTAATTGGTATGACAATGTCAAACCTATTCCATAAGTCCAAAAACAAATTGATATATATAT
>JAPMOR010088739.1:165891-189209 GCA_026543865.1 Argiope aurantia | reverse complement strand
ATGTGGTTATTTCTTCATCAATCACTCATTTAAAATCCATTTTTAATCTCTGCACTTTGTCAATATTTTTGTTTATTCAAGAAACTACATTTTTGTCAGAAACTGTAGCCTTATCATCAAGCATAGCGATTCAATGACCTCACCTCCCTTCGGCATCCATTAAAATAGTTGGTAAACTAATTTAAAAGAAAATAAGTACTCTGATTTCAGTTAATTTCGCGCATTTCTGAACTAACAATTATTCCATCCCCCATCTCCCCGTAAATGAACAAACGATCTCGTTTCTTGTTACAAAAGTGGGAGAATTTACTGAAAATTTTTATATACATCTCGAAAATTCTTGAAAACGATCAAATTCTTAGCGTCTGGATATTTCAAAACATTCTTTTGCCCTCCTTTTTTACTAAACAAAATAATATGACAACATTAAAAAATTGCAAAAAATTTTTAACACTTCCATGGATGTAAAATTATTTGTTAATTATAATAAACTCTTTCAAGAAAAGATACATTATGATATTATTCTCTTATGGTAACGCTGTAATAATGAATAGCAGAGTCATTTATAATATTGGGAGAATATATTATGCGTGATATTTTCTCCTCATATGGTTTTAAAATGAAAAGCGAGAAATATAGCTTAAAATTTGTTGCTGATAGAGTTAAAAAGCATGGCAGATTTCTATATATTCCATAAGTCGATTAATTTCCCACTTTGCTTTAAAAACATGAGAATAAATAGCTAATATTTTGTTACTCAAATTGTATATGTTTAAAAGGCGATAATAGTCCATTAATTTATAATAAATAAAATATAAGGAAACAGTATTTTTGATAAATTGTTAATATTAGGAAATATAAATACATACAAGGGAAAAAATGATAGAATTCTGGTAATGAAATGAATAATTTAATTATGAAACATGTTTGCAAGGAAATGTATGTAAACTTGGTTATAAGTAAATGATAAAATATGAGAAATATATCACTTTTAATCACCTTATGGTTTTTTATTATTTTTTCAGTTTCCTTTTAATAAATAAAATGTAGATTTATAAACAGTTTTTAATTCAGAAAATTGTTTTCAGCTTAGTGTCAGAAATTTTGGCAATTTATAGCTGGAGCATTATTTTATAGTATTATCTGAAGTATTTAGAATCCGTTTTGCAATTAGTATCAGAATGTCTAGTAAAACTTCTTCTACTCAATGACTATTGAGTTTGCATTTGAAATTTTAAAATGTGTAAATTATTTTGAGGAACATAGAAAACATTACTGAAATATGAAATTTGAATACGATCTGCAATTTTGACTAATAAGTTATTTCCACATTAATTAAACCTCTTATTTACGATTGGATTATTTTTAGGTTTTATTTCAATATCTTCCCGAATATGCACATTTTAAAACAATTAAGTTAAAATTAAACACAGCAACAAAAATTTTCACCAAATAACACATAGGAATGTAAATCAAATACTGAGTTTTACTATACTAGAAAAATTATTGATAAAAGATTATACCCAAAATAGAAAAAAAATGTAACATTTTGCTGAATAATTGCGCCAGAAATCTGATAATGCAATGATGATTCAAAAATAATTATTTTTAAATAAGTTATAATTTTCATTATAATTTTTTATTGCGTAAATATTTTATAATTAAATTGAAATGTTCAGTAATCGTTTTTAAATTTTTTCCCTTTATTTTTATGCTCTCTCCTAAACTATCATTCATATCTGAAACATAATCAATACTGCAGATATTAGTTTTTTTTTTGCTATCAGCAAAAATTCGTATTTATCTTCATGATATGTTTAATACTTAATGATACTTGTAATATTTTATCTACTTTTTCCTTATTAAATTTTAAAATTAAAAAAAATTACAGCTTAATGCACATGTGTGATTCTAACTCCATATAATTTTCAACAATGCCAATTTCATCACCACATTTGTAAAATTATTCATTATTAAATTGCAATTTTTTAAAGGATGATATCAGTTCTCAACCGCTATTATTTAACGAAAGAAGAATTGGTGATTTCCCATGAGTGACATTTCCTGGAATTAGAAATCTCTCCCTTCAAAATTTGGAATGCTCAAAGAAATAGAAAGATAAAAATAATTCAAATAGAATGAGTGACCTTACCAATATATTTCAAACATTTAAAAATCATTTAAACAACTTATTTCATTTTATACAATGGATTATATCTTTTACTAAAACGTTTTAGTTATTTTAGAGTATGTCATATATAAAGATGTTTTTGGAAAAAAATGAATTAAAATAGGGATTTTCCCCTTGAATTTTTCCTTAAAATTTTCACTATTTTTTTCCTTTTTTTCCCCTAAAATTTCCCCTATTTTTTTCTGAAATTTTTCTTATGTTTTTAAGATTGCTCCCTATTTTCGTTACCTTTATTCTGTTTTTTCCTAAAAGTTTCCTATTTTTCCATAAACGTTTCGCTATTTTTTACAATATTTTTCTTAAAATTTCCTCCTATTTCTTCCTGAAATTTCCTTTGTGTTTTTTATGATTTCTCCCTATTTTCCACAACATTTTTTTTTTAATTTTTCATTAAAAATTTCTCTAAGGTTTAATTTTTAATATATATAGAATTTACTTCCTTTCCAATTATTATTATGGCTTTTTTCGCTTAAATCTTAGTATTAGAATAAGTTTTTATAATATACTTAAAATGTATTACTTATACAAAGATATTTTTGTTCATTTATTTTTATTTAAATAACTCATTATTTTAGTGATAAATAATAAATAAATTATTTCAGCGAATTTATTACTTGTGCTCGCAATTTTAATATAAGGAGCATGATTTGATTCATATTATTATGCCAATTTGATATATAGATTCATCAAATTTGTAATACCCTCAAAATCCTTTACAGAAGTTTTATAAATATTCTGCAAAATTAAATTAACTTCAAGTACAAACATATTACTGTACAAAATGTAAAAAAAAATTAGGAAAGTTTATAAATTGAAGAATATAAAAAAGGAATAAATCTTTAAAGTCATTGTACTTTAGGAGGATACTAATACTTTTGTTTTAGTTAAAATGCTATAGTAATTCAATTTTATTTCTAATGTTTTCACTTTGAAAATTCTTTATTATAACTTTCTAAACCAGCTTTGAAATTGTGTATCCAATTTTTATTTAATGATATTTGAAAACAATTTATCTTGATAAAATTATCTAATCCACTTGAAGTTCCATATTGTAAGGATGAATGACAATGATACATTTAATACATTTCAAAACCATACATACATACATTTCAAAAACATATTTAAAAAAAACTATGTGCATAATTTAGCTAAAACAACAAAAATATTTCATCGGTATTTATATAATGAATCAGTACCTTTGAAAGGAGAGATGCATTTATGAAATCAAGACAATTCAGAGTATAATTTAAAAGTTAATAAAAATCCACTTGATGTTTTAGAGCTACCTCAATATATTAATAGAATTGTTTTAAATAACTATTTTAACATTGTTAAATTCATTCGAGTGATAAATTATTTTCAGCTTAAGAAAGGACTAAAAAATTTCAAAGCATATTTCGCATTTATTAAAAAAAATCAATGCATTGAATCTTACTGTTCACACACAAAAAAAATCAATACATATTTCTCATTCATTAAAAAATAAATGCATTAATACTCACAAAAAATAGTCAATGCATATTTAAATTCCATTAAAAATCATGCGCATAAAAAATTAATCCATATTTCACATCCATAATCACCTTATTCCACAAAAAATTAATCCATATTTCACATTTATGTATTCTTTGGTAACTCGAATTATCACTATAATTCAAAAGATAATCTGTTCTAAATTCAAAAATCTATAAATATTCAAATTCTTCCATAAAAAAAAGAAAAATGGTTGCTCTTTTCTTTATACACTTTTCTTAATTTTATTTGTTTTTGTTAAGATGTAATAATTTTTTGTTAACTGACATGCTGAGGTAGCACTAAAGTTTCGAATTTCTCAACACTTATATATTTTTGAAAACAATACACTATTCTAGATTTTTTTGGATTTTATTATCACTTAATTATTTAATTTAATTTAATTTAATTTTTTCACAAAGTGTGCCCCATGGTAATGAATCAAGAACAAACGTATTCCAAGATTTCGGTTAATAATGATGAATTACAAACTAAACTTTAAAAACATAAAATGGAAAATAAATATACTTTACATCTAATGCTAAAGACGTAATTCGAATTTTTTGTAATAAATTTATATTTCTATTTTGCATTTACATGAGCATAAATATTTATCCCTAAAATGCAAAGTAAATATTTTTTTTTAATAATGCAACTGTAACTTTTATTTTCACATACATATTGTGTCGGAAGTATATATCTTTTCTTTCGCTTCAAAATTGCATGAAAAAAATAATGTAGAAACTGCAAGACTTGATCAAAGAAGTTTTTAATTTTAATATTCAAAGCTTCTCTGATAACATGGGTTTGATACTAACCGCATGGTCGTTACAAATTCCTTTTGCAGTTATGAAACTACATTGGTCGTTACAAAACCAATATTAAAAAATTAAAAAAAACATAAAAATGCTAAAATTAACATGACGATTTTTAAAAAAATTCAATAGTTACTAGCAGACATCATTATTCTTATAAATTTGTAAAATTCCAAAAATGATTTCAAAAAAAATTTAAATCCTACAATGCTATTAGGTGGCTAAAAACAAATATTTTTTTAAAGAAAACATAACATTAATATCACTTATAAAATAATGCAAAGTTAATTATTGCCATTTCTATCTGAATGCGGAATTTAAATGAATTACTTTTCAATGAAGATGTTAAATTCTTTAAGGAATTCCAAAGATAAATGACAATATTTTCATGTATCAGTAAATAAAGTTGCAAAACATAATATCAGTTGCATAGTGCAAGTAATCTTGTTAAAAGAAAAACATTGCATGTGTAGTATCAGTAAAAATATGTAGTATTAATGATTACTGCGTTCCCTTTTTTTATTAGCTAAGTAGAAATCCTGGAAGAAGAAAACTTATTACTTGAAACTACAAAGAAAAAAAAAAGTTCGGTTCTCGATAATTTTGCAATTTATCCCAAAAGTTTCATTTAAACAGAAGCAAAAGCGAATGGGATAGGAGATGAAAAAAAGAGAAAAGAAGAAAGAAAATGACAGCGAAATTACATGCAAAATCTGAGAAAAGTAATAATCGACATTATTACGGCAAATGCTGCCCGGGCAATGCTGTCTGCGCCCCCTAGCGGTGACGGGCTGTGCATTTTCAGGTAGAGCCTTGCTGGCAGATAGTGGGAAACTTTTCAGCAGTGAAGCCACGTACCAGGCGAGGCAAGGAAAGTCCTGGACAGTTCGCCTCTTCTAATTCTTTGTGGTCCTATTCGGTAAAAGGTCCTGCATTGGTTTCAGAACTCTCTGCTGTAAGTTTGGAAACAATCTTCTGGTGTTTAGGGAAGAAATTGCTATGTTTGACCGCTATAGGACGTGACTTTTTTTTAATCCCTGGTTTCAGTTGAAAGTATGCAGTTAAGAGCGAAATCTCGTCATTTTTGGAAATTCCAGAGCTTTGAAAAATTATAAGATAATCAACGCTGATGAAGATAAAGTTTGATGCTGTATAGTTTTTTCTTAAAAGTTCGATAAAAAGAATTTGATGTTTTTGTCAAAAATTAGATTTCTTCTTATATGGAGAATTTGTTCGTACAAATTACTTAAATTTGGGTTCTAATTTTAATTTTAAAAATTGGATTGATAATTTGTTTCAAATTTAATATGGGTGATATTAAAATGATTTCTTCTTTAATTAAAAATGAAGTTTGTTTAAGTGCCGTTTTCAGCTTTTTAAATTCAGAGGAAAGTAGTAAAGAACAATGATAATTAAAATTTTAATATCGTTTTATAGTTTAATTTCAATCGTAATTATTTGCTATCATCTTTTCAATAGCCAATGATTTATTGAAAGCGATTAGAGATTAAATGAACATTTATTTCAAAGTTTGTAATTTTTTATTACTTTGATTATATTAATGTTATTTTCCGAGGAGAATTATTTGAGTAGCATTTATGAAGTAAGCTATCGATATAATTCAGAAGACTAGATGCAGCTGGTAGAAAGTTATAGTAACTTTTAAAGTAGCTATGTGTTTTTGCACATTTTCATAAGTTTTGCAAGCAGCTTTAGACTTTTAAATTGTACAGACTTATTTGTTTAGTGACTGTATTATATGCTATCTGAATTTTCAATGATTTGCCAAACCATCGCCATGTGTTCCAAGAACCTTTACACTGTTTTGTACTATCGAAGTTATTTCTGTTATCTTATATATTCTTGAAGCACAGAAACTTGAATTAGTGTTGCACTTGGGCGCCATTTCTACGGTGCTAAAATGTTTCACTTTTTAATAATGTGAATGGATCAATTCTATTAACATCAAATGCATGATAAGATCACAAAATATAAAAAAAAAATTCTAATTGTTGAGAAGTGAACGTTCTTAATGATTTCCCAGAACCAAAAACATTTCATAGTGTATCTTCTAAAAAATCAGATTTTATTGTATTTCACTATTTATCAATCTACACTAGTTTTTCATTTCTCTTCGGAGCTGTAGATACGTTTTAAATTCTACTCTATTTAAATTCAGATATAAGAATCATATCCTGTACTGATATCTGTATTAGTTGAATATTTCGAAAAGAGTTCAAGAAAGTTGAAGACAACTAACCGATTTTATCAAGCAGCATTTAAAAGAATTAATATTTTAACCAGTAGAACTACAGAACATTCCAACACATTCAAGAGTGTTCTACACCGAAATTCCATACAGAGAGTGTTTGGCAAGCATCGTCTCCTAAGCGTTCAACCCTGTGCTGCCATGCTGACAGGACGGTCGCGAAATTCCGGTTTCCCAAAGTCGGTCTTATACTTTTGCATTCTGTCTCTCTATGTGACCCATCTCTCGTGCAGCACCACTTTTACCTCACAGACGAATATTCACATAGGAGCATTCCTCCCCCTCTCTCGAAACATTTCCCAGGGTTCTATCGGAAGAGGTGTAGTTCCCGCCATTAAATTGGCAGCAAGACACATCAACAGCAGCCCGCTCATTTTAAAAGACTATAGGCTGGTCGTCCAGTTCTACGACACTATGGTAAGTGGCGTGCATGCTCTCTGTTTCATTGCTTCAAATTTGCTTAAAAGTTATATAATAATTCTATTGCTTAGAAATATTTTGAATCAGTTTCTCTCTAATTTGATAATTCTTCTTACAAACCAAAGTGGATAATTTTTTTTTTGAATTAAGACATTTTTTATTTCTTCTGAAATGTACGGTCCACGACTAAAAAATTCGTTTCACTTATGTATGTCACTCTCTTTTCTTTAAATAGATAATTAATAATAAATATTTCTGAAATAATTTTATTTTGTTTTCATATATACCTGTTAATAATCTTTTTCATGATGAAAAATGTCAATTTTAGGACTAAAATGAGAGTTAAATCCAACATGATTTTCAACAAAAATGTACCTGAATAAACTATGAATGAGTTATATTTATCCTCAGTTTACTAGAAAAGATTTTCTATGTAATTAATGTACATTGATTTTCAAATATCTTAGTAATTTTTACTTAATTTTATTTTTTGTAACTTTCTCCTAATTTAGAATGGATAATAGAAATATTACTATTGTAATAAATAGTTCATTCTGCAAAAATTCTATTCTATTTCCTTATTCTCTCAGAAAGGGTATCATGTAGTATATGGGAATCAATAAAAAAAATTATATTTGTTGAAAAATAATAATTTTATTTAATACGTTATTTAATAATTTTATTGCATTGTCCGAGCGTGGACAATAGCAGCAGTACGATTAAAATGATCAACCGATTCTTAACAAATCCAAATCATATTTATTATTTTTTTCTGCATAATATCTATTTAATTAGAAAATTATGAATCAATATATTTAATGATTTTTTTTATTTCTCTCAGTCTTTTTTTTTCATTTATTTTCTCCTCTAATTATGATAAAATCAATAAAGTAGCATCTGAAAGGATAGGAAAATTAATACATTTAAAACTGCATTAATTTAGAATGCTTAGAATTGGCACTTGAATGGAATACAACCTATATTGGGTTTCAAACACAAATTTAAAAAAGTTAATCTCATAATATTTATAAAAATGTTTCCGACATCAAATGTAGTTGAAGATAAAGATATAAGAAAATTATAGTTTCTGTTTAAAATTTTTCTCTTAATAACATTTTACTATAATTTTATTTTAACATTATTCAAAATTTCTTTTTGTATTGACATAATTAAAGGGCATTATGGTTTTGATTATAGTAAATTTCAAATAAATTTATCAATATTTGACTGTGCTAGCAGATTTTGAAAGCTAATATTACTCATAAAAATGCATTATAAATGCCTCCTAATTACACTCAATCTCATTCATTTGTATATTTTAACGAATAATATTAATTACTAAATTTCAACTTCCTAGTAATAATTGCTCTTATTCTATCCAATTCTCTTTTTATAATGTTAACAATAACTCATAAATTGATAATAATTAATACAATGTGAACAATAATTCATAAAGAATAAATTTACATAATGTTAACAATAATCCATAAATTAATATAATGTGAACAATTATTCATAAATTAATAATAAATTAATAGATGTCAAAATCTGTTATATTGAAAACGTTTCCTCGAAAGTGAATTTTTCTAAGGACCAACTAAGTTTTATCTCTAGTTCGGGTAAATTGTATTTTAAACTAAAACTTGGAGAAAAATCTGTCATAATCCCAATTCACTGATCAGATAATGTTTCCGATTCATGATAGTGCAGATAAATATGAGCAATCAGCCCAATATTTTTTTATTCTTTAAATTTTATATCATTCTAAATTAAAAGATTTAATCTGGAAACAATCAAATTTATTTGTTAAAAATTTAATTTAATTTATTTTACATGCAGTTATTTAATTATACAAGCTACTTCCAAGGTAAATCACCCGCCTACGTCTTCAGTGTTTCAATAGTCGTAGGTGTCCATAATAAGACTATTAAGCGTAGCTGTAATGAAATGTATTTTTTGTTTTATTATTTAAAGAAATTTTTGCATATCCATTTTGATACACTTAAACAAGTTATTTATAAAGCATTTGTAGATTTATAATATTTTTCTAAAAGAGATTATCATAAAATATTTCACTCTAGAAATTAGTTTGTATTACTTTTTTTGTTAAATTTACCTTTGTTTTAATGTATTGTTGTTATCTTACGCTCCAATTTCATTGATCAGGCATTTTGTAGCATTATAGTTTTGAAAAGGGAAAACTATTTAAATAATTAAAAAAAAAGTAAATAGAATAAATTTGACGAGGAAAACAAAAATAACAATAATCAATTTATTTACTGTGTCATATTTTCTGGTGTACAAAGATTAATTAACTACGGTTCTACAATGATTAATAATTATCTTAGAACTAAACAAGAGTTGGATATATCTTCTAAACAAATAAATCAAGTCCAATAAAGCTTTGTTGCAATTTTGGAATGGAAAAATTACTCACGTTTAATTTTTCAAAGAGCTTCATTAATAATGAAACAAAAATTACAACAATTACAACAATAATCACAATAATCTCTTAATTAGTTATGTAAAAGGACATTAAGTTAGGGAATTTAAAATAAATTAATTCCTTTAAAGGTAAATATTTTTTTGTAGAATTATGCAAATATCTTTGAAAAATAAAATTGGGAAAAAATAGACATGCGCAAAATATCAAACTCTCCAGTTAAAATAATTTCATGAACATTATTTATAGTTTAGGATCATTATTTACAGATAATTTCAAACATGTACATTTTTCATCATAAAGATAGCTTATTATATATTTTATTTATTGTGGTATTTTAAAATCATTATAATATGATCATATTAGGCTACTCTAAGATTTGCCAAAGTAGCTTTCGAAATAGCTGCAGATGTTTACTTTAAATTTCAGTTTTCTTTTTAATAAGTATAAGAAATCACTTATCTAAATCGAGAGTTAGAAAACTTAAAGGAGATTTTGCTGATAAAAAGATGCA
Organism: Argiope aurantia; assembly: GCA_026543865.1. Classification (NCBI taxonomy): domain Eukaryota; kingdom Metazoa; phylum Arthropoda; class Arachnida; order Araneae; family Araneidae; genus Argiope; species Argiope aurantia. Next base: position 179,045 of record JAPMOR010088739.1, on the reverse strand, counting down.
ATCTAAAAAATAATAAGTCCCAAACCGTCTTAATGACTTAAAAATATTCCAAGAATACTTTTGATTTTATCGATAGTAACAAACGAAAAAAGAAATGCACCGAACAAATTCTAGAAGCATAACTTTCTCATATCTACTGGTTAAGCCAAGCTTAATGAGGCATTTCCTACGTTAAGAGGCAACCCCAACTGGGTAGTAAAATTGTAACATCTCTTATTATCGTCGCAGAAACAAAGATACGACATCATTTCAGGCCCGATAAATGACAAAAGGAGACTGCCATAAACTTTTCTAGAGCTAAATTTTGATGCTTCTGTATGCTGAATGTGTTCTTGGATTTCATCCAGAGACATCGGGACAGCTGCTGGTGAAAAAGAAAAAAAAAGATTTTTTTAAAAAAAAAATTCCATTTAATCGTCTTGCATGGCATTGACACAGAGAGAAGAAGAACGATAAATAATTATTTTTTGCACTCCAGATACGCATATAATTTTTATTGCACTTCCTAGACGAATTTAATGTATATTAATTTGCTGGACCTTCGCCTGCTTTTTTTATGCTATAAAATGTATTTGCATATTTTAATATGCAGATCATTTCACATATCACAGACTTTTCATAAAAATTCATCTTATATCAGATGACATTTCTTATGAATTTAAATCAGTCTCCGGAGAGATTTTGCATATTAATAAAATAACATGTCATAACACTTTTATTAGATTATTTGCATACAATGTATAATTATTAAACGGTAATCACAAGGAAGAAGCAGATATTAATTCATCGGATATTAATTATTTTCAAAAAGAAGCTTATTTGTTCCAATGTTCTATGTTGCTTCAAATGAAATATACAGATATGCTACAGTTTACCTATACTCAGAATACATAATTTTTTGTTGCATATTCAAAACAGTATAAAGAAAGGAAATGACAAATAATGTTTATAATTATTTTAGATATATATTTAATTTTATTTAGCGAACTTCTTAAACTTTCCTTTTCGTGAATTTGAAAATTTTATTTACTTCATCGCCTTATAAATGCATTTGATATCAAATATATTTAAAAACGGATATGGATAGTTAATATAAATGTAATTATCAGTAAAGGCTTATTATAGAAAATCCATTAATATCCCCTAGGAGGCACCTCGTAATTGAAGATGAGAAGCTTCTGGCATGGTGGATAGTTCTCGCCACTCCTGTGCGTACAAGAAAAGGTGGGCAAACATCGAACTCCGCCATCGATGGGTTCTGGCTAATCCCATCGATGACGGGGCCTACTTCTTTAAACCCTGTTCCAACGACTTGTGGCCTTATAGACGAGGCACGCTTTCCCCCAATGCCCAGCTTGTGGTTTTCTGGTATATTAACCAAACACCAAAGCACCCCAGAAAATCGCAAGACAGGATCAAAGGGGGGGGGGGGGAGCGTGTCTCGTCTGAAAGGCCACAGGTCTTGGAACATGGCTGGGGTGCTTTGATGTTTGTTCAGTTTATCAGAAAACCGCAAGGGAGTCGGGGGGGGGGGTCGTGCATCGTCTGTAAGGCCGCAGGTCGTTGGAACTCGAATTTAGGGAAGGGTTGTACCGCGATCGGTGATAGCCCTTAGGACTCAACCATAGTTCTTGCCAGTGTTGCTATAGCGACGATCCGGTCATTCATGTTTTTCAGTGTGCCTTCGGGAGGGTCGGAGAGTCAGTCTATGACTTATATAAAATTAATTCTTCGTATTTCTTCATTTAAAAGGTATATAGCTATTTTAAATAATCTAATATTGAAAATGCAATCACAAAATAATCATTTGAACGGTGTAAAGCATTAGAAGCTTCAGAACACATAATAAACGCAACAAAATCTTTAAAAAAATTATAAATATAAATTTATGCTAATATGAAACACTTAAGCGCAAAAAGTGTGTAAGTAGTTGTAAACGTATTTGTGCGTAATCTTCTCTGTGGACAAATGCGCACAATTCAAAACAGCTCCAAAAAGCTACATGTTGGTGGAAAGAAGCACCCAAGAATGTTATACATTGAGCATGAACTCAAAGAAACGACAGCAAAATATGAAAATTGAGTACAGATGACAGACATACTTATGTTAAAAAAATATGTGGACCTCCGGCGCGATCATTTGAAAAGCATAAATAAACGTATATGTATATACAAAGCATATGTAAGGCATATATGTATGTCTTGCTCAAAACCCTTTTCGAGTCAACAATCATGCATAAAACGATTAATCACGCATTATTCAATAAAGAATAAACAGATATCAAGTAATAATTTCTATATATTTTTTTCGGATTGTCTTTGATATAAATTATTTTCATGACACACATTTTAAAAATTATTAATAATTTAGAATAAGATGATGCTGTGAAACTTTTATCGAATTCCTTTTTGCCCAAATCACATCCTTTGCGATAAAATTTAGAAAACTATGTTCTATGTTTTACGTTTAATCTAAAAGATGAAATGGTTATAGCTGATTATAATTTATTGCCGAAGTTATATTCTTTAAAGCATTTTTCATTTAAAATTATAATTACTTAATTTAAAAACAAAAATATAATACACTTTTACATACACAGCTCTTGCAATAGTAGATGGTTTGAAAATATCAAATGTTTTAAGGTTTCTACACTTTGTCTAAAATTACAATATGTTAACATTATCTATCTCATATGAGAGATTTCCGAATGTAACTTCCGAAAATTCTATTCTGTCTCATATTTCTTATTTACAGATCATTTTAGACTTTTATCGTTTGAAATTATAACAAATATTTTTGTGGGACCAATATTCATTTGTTGACAGAATGTTATCTTCTGTGCTAGAAGGGCTGCGAGTTCAAGGTCCATTTCTATGAGAGAAAAAAACTGTTAGATCTGAGTACTTGATGTACATTAAAAGAGTCAATATCAGACTTTCTCTAATTGATATTACGTGGAAGTTGAGAGTATTGTTGATAACAATAATATCATTTCCATCTGAGAAAGTTCTAAATTACAAGAACTGACTAAAAAAATTATAGAATAGCGTTTAAATAGTAAAGTCAACATCTACCGAAATAACAATTTTACGCTTAACTCAATATTTTTCATGTTTTTCGAGCATATTTTATGAATGTTTTCAAATCACTGCTAAAACTTTTAAATTATATACCTATGGTTATTCAGAAAAGTTAAACATTTTATGTAGTGTTTATTTATTTGTTTATTTATTTTTCTTGCTTGAAATTTTATCTTTACAAGTTCAACACAAGAATAGTTAGTTACATCAGATTATAATATATTATTCAGCGGATGATGGAATTTTCAGATAGCTTCTACTGATCATTGAATTGTTTGATGTTGCAACATGATTATCAGAGTAAACCTTGCACGATAAAAAATTTCGAAATCCCAAATTTTTTTTTCAGACTTTCTTTCAAGTCAGAAATTAAATGCACATACCTATTTTTTAATTTTATGATGGCCTGGTTGAAAAGTTTCAACTTCAAGACTAGATAGTTTAAAGTCTGATACACATTTGCACCAAAAACCGCTACCATAAACAACTATAATTCATCTTAAATCTAAATCGTGGATCAAACTCCTGCCTTTTGGTGTGAAGTAGAAGATTAGAGAGAGGGATTGCGAGCTCAGGCATCGTCCTTGTTATCCTAGAACTGTTCAAAGTTACGAGGTATGTTAATAAATATAACTAAACTACTCATACAAATACATTATATACAAAAGGAAGTTGTGCTTGTTTTGAAATTTCAAAAACGTATTTTTTCCTTACGCGCGGAAAATGAACTGATCTGAGCCATTGTACACTTTTTGACTGTTTTACTTAATTTCATTAAACTCTCGACTCTTTAATTACACTAAGAGCTTTAAACCAAACTTAATGCAATGCAGCCAATGGAAGAAAGAAAAATACCTTTACATCGGAGAATGAAAATCAAAATTACAACACATCAAGGAAATAAAAAACGGAAATAGTGAACTTCTTTTAAGAAACTTTATTTGGGAAAACATTTCATAAAAGAAAACTCTTGAGGCAGAATAAAGTTCCAGACAGAGAGAGACGGAAGGGAAGCGTGGACACAAACTTGTCTATGTTGACTGAAGTGACTTCTAAGACCACAGAGATTTTTGAAAGATTTCAACATGGCAGCCCAACAAAGGAATTTCGTTAAGAAAGAAATAGATAAACTAAACAAAAAGGAAAAAAATGGCTGTCTTTTCTATTTTGAGAATTATTTTTTGCACACCTTCAGCGACAGAGGGAAAAAAAATCAAGAATGACTGGACTGGAATGAATTGCTTTTCGAACAGATATAAACCAGTTTTATATAGTTAATGTAAATATATACCAGGTTTTTGTAGCTCAAGGTTTAATTTTTTTTATATAGAGACTACAAGGACAGGTTTCATTCAAATTAAAGATAAATTTTGTTAGTCCTTATATGTTCAATTTCATTTCATTCATGAGTTATTCAAAGTAATTCATCAATGAATCTATAACAATAAAGATTTACAAGAGTTAAAAAGAATTACAAATTGTTTTCTTAAAACACGTTTTCTATTAAGATACTAAACCAACAATTATGCTTACTTAAAATTCATGCATCATTCTGTGGACCATCTATAAAATACATCCGTCATGCCCACGTCTCAAGAAATTCGTAACTTTCTTCAATTGTTATTATAAAATCCCAAGGTGAAAATATGGATTTTTAGAGAATGACTAAGAACATTTCAAGTAAATCAATAATGCTAGATGAGTATTGTGAAATACGGTATCGTTCTCTGAACAATTCTACATGTTTTGTTATGATTGATTTTTAAAATGAAATCCCCACTTTTCCATAACACACTTTATTACGGGAATCTGAGCTCAGAGTGAATATCAAGGGATAAACTCACGCAATTGCATATTGTATTTCATTAAACAGCATATTTTACTTAATATATTCTAATTTTTCATTAACCATCTGGCTGCGCAATTCGTTAAAATCACTATTTAGATGCGATGTTTGCAAATAAGTTAACATATTTTTCAAAGAAAGTGAACTGATACTACATGTTACTTAATAATAATTTAATACAATAAAAATCTTTAATCGGAAAAATAAACACTCTAAACTGCGAAAGGCGTGGGATACAATAGAAAATGGACTGATTGGCAACTCGCGGAAATCCCGGGATATACATCTGGAGGGTTAATTTATTAGTTAAAGTGTCCCGTCCCCTCCACAGCGGCCATCTTATATTGACCAAATTTGCAACCCGCTGTTCTAGATGACATATTATTTAGGTATTTTTGACATATTCTTATAGTTTATCTAATGAATTTTGAATCACCCTGTATATGTAAATCGCTACTTTGAATCGAACACACACATTGAATAGCAGTAGATTTTAAAATAGTCAATTTATTTAGATTTCTCTACATAAAATTATCTAGGGAAGGATATAATACACACATTTATTTCAAGATTCTCACAAATTCTAACACACAACGATATTTTACCTACTTAAATGGAATTGCTACATCACTTAAATAGAAAAGGAGCAATTTAGTTTAGAATTCTGCTAAGAGCTGCCATTTCCTATTTTGAGATAAACACGAAATCGCAGAAAATTAAAACTAAGATGATCTGTTTCGTAAATGCGTAATTTGTGCCCAACAAGAATCGAGATTTCCATCTGCTGTTAAAGCGAGCGGTCTTTCGTTTAATCAGGAAACTGATTCGCCCAGTAATCCTACTAAACCTGATTTCTGGGAATCAAGTTGCTTTAACCAGGAAGAGATGCGAAACCTGTCTTAGTATATTCGATTACTTGCGAAGCAGAAATTTCTCCGTAAGATTTTGCAGTTCGAATTAAATCTATCTCGTGGGAGTGATAATTCTATTTTTAACTGATTAAATAGTTCAAAGTGATTTAAAATTATATTCTTGTTGTTGCTTTTATTGTGTCATCTGAATAATTTTTATCTATATAGATATTAGAAAACAGCTAGTTAAGTACTGGCAATCGAGGAAGAATCTATCAGATGCGGAAATTATTTTTACTTAGATGTATCATAATTATCAAGAAATATATTTTAAATGATGAAAAATTATGCTTTCACTTTTGGGAATAAGGTAAATGCTACTAAAAGGGCTAACAAAACTGTCCTCAGGACAAAAGGTTGTTTTTTTTTAATTAAATTTTCTGATATGAACGTATGAAAAATAATATCTGATAGGAATTGTTTTCTCTTAACCCTCAGTGGCTGAAGATTAAACGGAGACAAAACAGAAATATTCATCAGTTCATGAAAATTTTTAACAAATGTTTGAAATTTTTAGAAAACATTATAATATTCATCAGAAGCATTATATCCTTTGGGCTCTGCTCCAGTTACCTAAAAATAACTGTATTTAAATGAAAGTATGAAAGGAGATAAAAGGTAATTGAAGCTGCATTTGAAAGAAATATTTTTAAGCACTTGAATAGCATAATTTATTTAAAACTAAAAAATTTGTAAAAATAAATTTATGGCTTATTAATTAAAATAATGGTAAAGTAGCCTAGGAGGAATAAAATATTTTTATGTTGTTGTTGTTACTTACGCGTTTCTCATAGACAAATCCGCCGACGAAGTTAGCGATTTAAGCTGAGTATGTACAGTAGCGTCTAAGTGTAAAGACCCCTGAGCACCCGAGGTCAGAAGTCTGACTTCTAGCTCATATGAAGATGACACCCCCTTCTTAAAGAGGGGTGTATGAACACACACCTCTCAGATAGAAGGCAGGGGGAAGAACAAACATGTCTGCACCTGATCATGGAGAAAACGCGCTATCCCTTGTTGTTGTTGCGTACAGCCGACCACCCCGCCACCACTGAACGTAGCAGTATCCTATTATTTTTATATAATTATCATATGACAAACCCAAAATGAATTGCGGTAGACTTATGGAGGTTGACTCTCCAGGTCTGAAACCCGATTCCACTAAAGCTCCTTATGTATGCTCCTTATGGAGCACGTAAAGTCTGACGTCATTGCCCAAAGGTCCTCCCTTTGTTATGGTTCTGAACTTTGGAGGGGGGGGGTGCCAGTTCAAGTGCTGCTCTTATCATCTGAACACATTTCAAAATTACGATTTAGTGTTGCTTTCAAAACAGGACATAAATATGACTAAATTAAACTAAAGCCTCAAACCAAACTTAGTTATTTGATGAGTCATACCATATTCTGAACTACGTAGATATTTTTTATGATAGACTATGTATATTATATATAAATAACAAAATATCTCATAAATTTATTTGTATCGCTAATTATTGATAAAAATGATACCAAAAGTATATTTATCTTCTTTTCTTTCTTTATCTTCTTTCTTCACTTATCTTGATTAATATATATATATAGGGATTGCAATACCAGTATACCGGGATACCGAATACCGGTATTTTGAGCCATTTGTACAATTTTGTAATACCGGTATTCACAAGTTTAAATACCATTTTTTCGGTATTTACTAGAAATTTTTAAAATTGTCTCCACTATATGTTCAGGGATAGCGAACATAGCAAAATAGTATATGTTTTTGTTTTTATGCCTACCTAACGGGCGAAATTAATTAGTCAATTAATTGCTTAAATCTAAATTATCCCTGAAAGAAGATATTGTATCCATAACGACTGATGGTGCAACAGTTTTGAAAAAAGTTGGAAAGTTGATTGTGCAAATCAGCAATTGTGCTATGCACACGGAATTCAGTTAGGAGAAACAGATGTATTATACCAAAAAAATAAAGAACAGAATCCAAATATTGTGGATATAGAAACTTCGGATTCCAACTTTGAAGAGAGTAAGAGTGAGAGTGATATTGACAATGAAGATAATGACAATGTAATTGTTGAAGAAGATATGGTAATGAAGAAGATGTTGCTAATTAACCCATCAAGATTTGCTTCATATAATTTATAAAGTTCGAAAAATTGTTAAGATATTTAAACGTTCTCCTATAAAAACTAACTATAGTTAGTATATACTAAAATATATACTAACTGAAAATAAAACAGAATATATGTTAATATTAGATTCTAAAATGCATTGGAACAGTTTACTCCTAATGCTGGAACGATTTTTGAACCTGAGAAATCCAATCCAAAAAGCAATAATCGACTTAAACCTGTAAATTAATTTTTCAGATAGTGAATTCGACTTAATATCCAGAACTATATCAGTTCTACTTCCAATGAAAGTGACTATTGAGGCATTATGTCGGAGAGATTCTAATTTATTAACAGCTAATGCTACAATAAATTTCATATTGAAGTCACTGATAAAACAGCACACATCACTGTCTGAAGAATTATATATTACATTGAAAAATCAAACAGAAGAAAGGCATACCTAAATAGAAAATGTCTTATGACATTTACATAATTATAATGATTTTAAAAATGAAAATGAAAAAGAAGAAAAGAAAATTACCAACTCAAATCTGATTAAGTTTAGAGTAAATTTTCTTAAAATTTCTTACCCACAAACCTATTCACATTCAGAAGAATTCGGCACAGTTATCGAAAATTAAGATGACACTGATGTCGATAGTGAAAAGGAATTGTATATTGAACAAAAATTAGAATTAGCGATAAATAAAAAAAAATCAATGAACCAAAATACAATACAGAAATTAGCTATATCCCAAACATCCGACGAGAAATCGATTTATTTGAAGATGAGGGATTTAAAGGTAAATACTTCGGAAAAAATATCGCGTATTTTTACACAAAATTACTTTTCAAGCTTAATGACAGTACAATCGATGCATTAGGCTTTTTAAGATCACATTTCAAAAATTTGTAATAGTACCACAGAATGAATAGTGATATTTACACATTTTTTGTGATTTAAATAAAGAAGATGCTCCTTTACTTTTTTTTTGTGATTCTTTATATACTGTAATAATTTATTAGTTACAAATTATTTTTTGTGATATTTACACTCTAATAAAACTGGCAAAGTAACACCTGTGTTTTTTTTCCTTTTCTAATATTTCTAATACCGGTATTAAAACCGTTATCCCGGTATTAAGATCTAAAAAATACCGAATACTTGGACTTCATTTATTTCAAAACCGTACTTCATAATGATCGAAAATATGAAAAAGAGAAATCTAAAATTTTAATAATGAAAATAATTAAGTCGAAAACAAACTCATTAAGTCAAAAATACACCCGTTCTGTTTGCTATTTATGGACAAATCCTAATTACGAGAATATGTTAATTTCACATACGTCTTGCATGTCGTACGAATAATTTTAATATTCTTTTCCTAATAGTTTTTCAAAAAAAAATCGATGAAATTACCCTAATTTTAAATACCTCATTACTAAATCCAAATGTTCATAAAAGATTGAAAATAAAGCAAGGTTTAGGATGTTAATTATAAATTGTTAGAGAAACCCCTTTGTATTTTTTTTTGAAAGAATGAAACGCATATTGTTAGACCGTCAGCTAATTAAAACTCATTCTTTCATCGCATTGCTTATTACTTTTTTTTTGTTATTCATTTTATATGAAGACAACTTAAATGGAACTAATGTATTCATCATCTTTCAAGTTCACAATGAAGTAAAAATGCAATTTTATATTTACCTTTTAGATTCCTCCTTGAAAAGATTTGCAACAACTTTTTAAGAGAAAATAAAAGGAAAGAAAAATTGGAAATCAGTAAAGAACCTTAAAGTTAAAAGAAAGTGAAATAACGTTTTATCCGAATAGAAACTGGTTGTTTCAAGTCAGGAAATTTTATGGTAGTGAAAGCATAGTTCAATTCTCCAGCTCCTGACATTTTTTTTTTTCTATTTCCCAGCTAACTTAAAATAAACTAGATCTTTAAATTTCTCTTTTATTTTTTTAGAGACATGAAGATGATTTATTGAGATAGATAAAAATATCTTTCAAGAGTTGGTTAAAGGGAGATATATGGAAACTTTTTTGAGGCAGTTTTTGCTTTCGATTAAGTGATATTATTCTGTTAGACAAAAATCTAAAGTTCTTCATTGGTTTGTATATCGAAACTATGCAACAGGCTTGTAAGGAATAAATACGCTTTATATTACATGAGAACGTGGTATACAGGCAGCAAAACACATACGAAAATCACCACTTGCAGTAAATAGCAATCGTAAAGCTCTCAGAGAGAACTCGCATTTACTCAACTATCTAATCTAAGTCTTCAAGTCTTTCATGTCGTCTACTACCACTAACTGACTCTCCATCTCTCGGGTTTTTATAGCCTTCATGACAGATCATCGAATAGTCTAGAAGGATAACATATCTTAACCCTTAATCGATGTGTCTTCAAAATTTTAGCAGTTTCAATTGCTTCTGATTTTGTTCGCCTCTCGCTGAGTAATTCTTTTTTCAAAATAGGTTTAAATATTGAGAAACGTTTTCTGCTAGACATCTTTGAGCTTTGAAAAGAACCCGCAAAATGCTGCAAAAAATGCTTGTATATTTCTCAGAAGCATGGAAAACTAACACCAGCTGTTAAACCAGATCTGAATGAAACCAGAAAAGCCGAAATGAGACCATGAACGAGAAAAGAGCGTGTTTCACTGCTAAATAGACTGAAAAATTAATCTCAGTGAAATCACGGGCAAATTTTGAAATTTCTAAATGGCTGTGGAAATCGCGGGATACACAGCGAGAGGGTTAAATATTACCAAGTTTGTCTTAAGTCTTAGAAATCACTGACATGGCCTCCATGCAACAGTCTTTAGAGCTATCTGTAAAAATGTCTTTCATACTAGGAGACCAATTGTGCAGGGAATCAGTATTGTAAATTCATAACAACATGTATAGAGAGTCGCTGTGGCATAGCTGCAAGGCAAATTCTGATTACCAATGATATGTTATATACGTAAATCTGGTTCAAGTTGATCGAAGATCAAGAATATATCCTCTGATACACTGGAGAATCTATAGAGAGGGATTTTTTAATTCATGGATTTTGTCCTTGGCATTTAATAGATTCTCAAAATTGTCACCTTTCATGCTACCCTAAAATAGGATGCAACTGCAAAATGGGATTATAAAATTATCATATACTTATATTTTTTTTAAATCCAGATGCGGATACTTGCTTGGAAATGCTTGATTATATTTATTATATGTTTCTCTACATTAATATGTGCTTCCATATGTCAAACATCATCTCTAAGGTGTAAACATTTCATTTTTTTAACATTGGATACCAATTTAAGCTCTGACATCGTCATTAGATTATGGTTCAGAAAGATTCTTCCGAATCAGCTTTTGTGAAAATAGATTAAACATATTAATATATTCCAAAATAGAACATTAGTAAAGCTGAATTAGACAGACACATGAAGACAATGCCATCTGTATGCACTTTATTATGACTTATATCTTTGATTCTGCCACCGGGGGGGGGGGGTTCCCTCTGACCCTTCAGCTAATCCAGACAGCTGATTTCACCAAAATAGATTAATATAGTCCAAAATAGAACATTAGTAAAGCTGAATGAGACAGACACAGAAGACAATGCCATCTGTATACAATTTATTAAGACTTATATCTTTTATTATGCCATCTGACCCTTCAGCCAATCCAGAGAGTTGATTTCACCAAATATTCCCCACGGACAAGCGCTCTGCACATCATTTCGGACGGAGAGAATACCGGCATACACAACGGTTCAAAGTAGCCATGTTTTGCTTAAATACAACCAAATTATATCGTTGTTTATTTAAAAAACTAATATTTAAAAGCTTTCAAAGGGTAAGAAATATATTTCAATATAAGAAAAGCGGGATTTAGTATTAATATTTTGCTTGGAATCTTTTTGCTTTTCATCTTAATATTGGATTGATGGATATATTATGTATTAGAAAACATTAATAATCAGAAATGGTTTGATACAAAAAAAATGATCAAAAAGCTTATTTTAAAAATACATTTTATTAACCTGAATTAGCTGTATTAAAGCTTCCATCTACTTTGAATAAAGGGGAACGAAAGTAAGCTTGAAAGGATTCGCTATTTGATGCACAAGATTTTTTTTTAAAATTCATTACCGTAATGTGAAAAAAGGCCAAACTTAAAACACCGTTTATACTAATAGATGAATATTTCATTTTGAATTACCCTAATAGAAAACGTCCTCGTATCGTTTTGAATAACTAATATAGGCAATTTGAAATGCATTTATCTTCTTTGCCGTCCTTCGCATTGAATTTTCATGTTTTCCATTTGTTCTTCTGTACATTTTCATAACTTTTCCATTCTCTTTTCACTGATGTATTAACTTTACCTAATTCTGTAAAATTTGAGTGAAGCAGACAGAATTTCGGGATTTAAGAGGGGTTTTTAGGGTTTTATGTCTTTTGAGTTGTCTGTTAATGCCTCTTTACTGAATAATTGATTATGCTTCGAATGGATATTCATGATTAAAAAGTATATTTCCTTCTGCTGTTGAGCAAAACACTGTAGTTTTTGCACATAAAATAAAGTAATATTCAGTAATCAAGAAAGTAAAAAAGAGGAATTAGAAATAATTCCATTACAGACTGCATGCAAGATTGTATATGGGAAACACTTGCATTTATATTTTTGGAAGACACGTTTTAGTAAAATATAATTTTATCCTTCGCTAAATGCATTATTGATTTAGCGAAGGATAATCTCAGTGCAATTTGTATGTTATCAGCTTATCCATTCATTTAAGTATTTACTGAGCGTTCCATATATTTGTATAATAATCTTATATAAAATAGCCGGTAAAACATGGAAAACGTTTGTTATGTAAACCAACAAGTCTTTTCAACATTTAGGTTTTTGATGTCTTGCCATTGATGCAATGTAAAGTTAGTAATATCATTATTTGTTTCACTCTGCTGTATGTTATTTTGAATGCACATTTTATTACAAAAACTGTACATTTTATCTGGTGCATTTTTTTTCGTATCCAATTCCTGGGTAAAAATACACTTTTTAAGTGTCATTTTTGTGTTAAAAATACCCGACTATTTTGTAATAAATACTTGTTTATAAATTCCGGATTCACCCTTTACTGTTCCGAAACGAAAACCACTTTTGAGCTATCATATTTAATTATTTGTATCATGG
>JAPMOR010088739.1:148651-165491 GCA_026543865.1 Argiope aurantia | reverse complement strand
CCTTCAGCTAATCCAGACAGCTGATTTCACCAAAATAGATTAATATAGTCCAAAATAGAACATTAGTAAAGCTGAATGAGACAGACACAGAAGACAATGCCATCTGTATACAATTTATTAAGACTTATATCTTTTATTATGCCATCTGACCCTTCAGCCAATCCAGAGAGTTGATTTCACCAAATATTCCTCACGGACAAGCGCTCTGCACATCATTTCGGACGGAGAGAATACCGGCATACACAACGGTTCAAAGTAGCCATGTTTTGCTTAAATACAACCAAATTATATCGTTGTTTATTTAAAAAACTAATATTTAAAAGCTTTCAAAGGGTAAGAAATATATTTCAATATAAGAAAAGCGGGATTTAGTATTAATATTTTGCTTGGAATCTTTTTGCTTTTCATCTTAATATTGGATTGATGGATATATTATGTATTAGAAAACATTAATAATCAGAAATGGTTTGATACAAAAAAAATGATCAGAAAGCTTATTTTAAAAATACATTTTATTTACCTGAATTAGCTGTATTAAAGCTTCCATCTACTTTGAATAAAGGGGAACGAAAGTAAGCTTGAAAGGATTCGCTATTTGATGCACAAGATTTTTTTTTAAAATTCATTACCGTAATGTGAAAAAAGGCCAAACTTAAAACACCGTTTATACTAATAGATGAATATTTCATTTTGAATTACCCTAATAGAAAACGTCCTCGTATCGTTTTGAATAACTAATATAGGCAATTTGAAATGCATTTATCTTCTTTGCCGTCCTTCGCATTGAATTTTCATGTTTTCCATTTGTTCTTCTGTACATTTTCATAACTTTTCCATTCTCTTTTCACTGATGTATTAACTTTACCTAATTCTGTAAAATTTGAGTGAAGCAGACAGAATTTCGGGATTTAAGAGGGGTTTTTAGGGTTTTATGTCTTTTGAGTTGTCTGTTAATGCCTCTTTACTGAATAATTGATTATGCTTCGAATGGATATTCATGATTAAAAAGTATATTTCCTTCTGCTGTTGAGCAAAACACTGTAGTTTTTGCACATAAAATAACGTAATATTCAGTAATCAAGAAAGTAAAAAAGAGGAATTAGAATTAATTCCATTACAGACTGCATGCAAGATTGTATATGGGAAACACTTGCATTTATATTTTTGGAAGACACGTTTTAGTAAAATATAATTTTATCCTTCGCTAAATGCATTATTGATTTAGCGAAGGATAATCTCAGTGCAATTTGTATGTTATCAGCTTATCCATTCATTTAAATATTTAATGAGCGTTCCATATATTTGTATAATAATCTTATATAAAATAGCCGGTAAAACATGGAAAAGGTTTGTTATGTAAACGAACAAGTCTTTCCAACATTTAGGTTTTTGATGTCTTGCCATTGATGCAATGTAAAGTTAGTAATATCATTATTTGTTTCACTCTGCTGTATGTTATTTTGAATGCACATTTTATTACAAAAACTGTACATTTTATCTGGTGCATTTTTTTTCGTATCCAATTCCTGGGTAAAAATACACTTTTTAAGTGTCATTTTTGTGTTAAAAATACCCGACTATTTTGTAATAAATACTTGTTTATAAATTCCGGATTCACCCTTTACTGTTCCGAAACGAAAACCACTTTTGAGCTATCATATTTAATTATTTGTATCATGGTAATAAATATTTACATATAATCCAATAGAAAAACGCTTCAAGATCATCATTTTTGATAATATTTAACATTCGCTATTTCTTAAAAGTAATATGGCTATTAGAAACACAGTAAATGCTGAGCTTGACAACCAATATGTCTGTAAATACGAAAGATCGAAGTAAATTGTTTGGTTTTATAAGTGTGATAAGAGATCATCAATTGAAGTTTTAAATTCAAGAATACATACAGAAAACTGACGAATAAATTGAGGCAATTACTTAAAAATAAATAAAGGGAAGCTGTATGCAAATTTCTTTCCATGAAGAAGAAAGAAACTTATATCTTAACTTACATATATAGACTTTATTTCTTACATGCATAAACATTAATCGCCTTTATAGACCAGTTGGTTCAGTTGAAATACTGATTAAATTTAATTTCAGATAAATAATCTAGATTTAAAATCATGTTGTTTATTCAAGTCTCTAACATCAGATCTCAAGTCATCTGATCAGATATCAAAATCATATAATTTTAATCGTCCTTCAATTTATTTTCTCATTCTTTAGGTATACGTACCTTATTTAAATCCGTCCAATGGAATTATAGTGCTATTAAATCAATAAATGTGGTCCACCTCCTTCTAAATTTTGCTTTCATTCGATCTATATATATATATATATATATATATATATATATAGATAGATAGATAGATAGATAGATAAAATTTGAGCTACAGATTATTGGGACGATGCGCTTTACATTTATTTTATAAAATAATTTTAGTAAAAAAATGTACCGTTAGGTGGCATTGTAATATACATAAAACCATTTAATATGTCCTCCTTCATTTTCAACAATATACTCTAATCGGAGAACCATATTTTCTATAGATGGCCGGAGTGAGTCTGCCGGAATATTAAGAATATGGCGCCGAATGTTGTCCTTCAAATCTGGTAGAGATGATGGCCTTTGACCGGTAGATATTGTCCTTCAAATAACCCCACAAAAAAAAGTCGCAAGGAGTGATGTCCGGCGAGCGAGGACGTCATGCTATTGGGAAATGACGGCCGATAATTCCCGCTTCTGTGAAATGCTGTATTAATATTCGCTCTACCCGACGATGAATATGAGGTGGTGCACCATCCTGCATGAAAATGATGTCTTGAAGGCAACCACGCTGTAGAAGAGTTGGGATTACAAAATCCCTCAGCATATCATGGTACCGTTGTCCTGTGACAGAACAGGTTTTGATTCCATGTGAAGTTATCTCTTCAAAGAAATATGGCCTAATGATAAAGGTAGCTGTAAAACCACACCATATCGTCACTTTTTCCGGATTCAAGCGTTGTTTTTGAATAACGTGAGGTTTTACTCTGTCCAAATTCGACATTTGTGAGTGTTAACTTGCATAGAATTTATAATGCATAGAATGTTCCATGGTCAAGATCCGTCAACCACCGAGCAAGGAATTGAAGGGAAAACGTTTTACGGAACAAGAGAAACAATTGGCAAACTCACACTATTACGCGGCGACTGACTCCTGTCTTCAACGAGCGCGGTCGCAACATTTTCGACGCTGGAAGACGGGATTTTGTTTTCGCCCTCTATCTGGAAGAATATCAAGTATCCCAGTTTTTTCAAATTTCTGCATCATCTTGCGTAGGGCACCTGGAGACATTGGACCTCTTCGTATCTGCTCATACGACCAAATTCCTTTCTAGCTGCAATGGAGTTTTGTTGGTTCTGGTAGAACAATTTCACCAGTAGCGCTTTTTCTTGCAACGTAGGCATGAAGAATAGAAAACAAACTAATGTTCATGCAGAATCCGCCTTCTTTTTATCCATAGAAAAATGGTAATATACATACGCTGTAAATCAAATTATGCTTCATATTTTCAATATATGCAAATAAATGCCATTTGCGTTACACCGCCATCTATTGGTGAATTTTTGTACTAAATATTTTAAATTAATTAATGTAAAGAGCATATCTGAATAATCTGTAATTCAAATTTTATCTTATTTGGACCAATAGAACGCATTTTAGAGCCCTCTGAAGTCGGTAACATATTTCTTGCTATTCCTGCATATAATTGTTATTATTATAATTATCGATTGATCTATTAATTTTTTTCCATTTATCGTTTTGAAGCGGATTAAGGCAATATTATACAATTTTTCTAGTTAACTTTGGATTTTTTTTTCTTTTTCGGGCATTTTTTGAGAAAGATAAAATCAAATCTATAATACTTTAATTTTGAGTTACGGGAACATAATCCAACTCATACAGGAAGTATTTAAATGATATTTAAAATCATATCCAAAAACTATTTAACTTTTTTTGTAACACAAAATTTTCCGCTATCCACGTCTCCAAATGCTAAGAAGAAGACATTTATGTCTATGCAGCTGAAAGGTAAAGGAAAAGGAAGCTATAAAAACCAGACATTACCCGCCTGTTGCACGACGGCGTCTGCAAGTCTAAATGTCCATCACATCGAAAATGAAGATCTCAACTTTCTTCAATTGCAAAAATAATAAAAGTTAGAGGGGGGCAGCGAAAGATGGAAAACTATAAACCGGTACACTTTCCCGTTAAGGTTCCAGCGACTGCAGATCGGGTGCGCGTATTTATTGCCATCGTTACTGCCATTTCGAGTCTCTCCGTTGAAGTTTAGACCGTCTCCTTCTTAGAATGGTGGATATCTGTCAGAAGAAGATATTTCACGCTATGAGGAGCAGTTATACCTCAACATCTCGGCGAGCGGTTTCGATTTCTCTTATCTCAGGCAGAGGGGGTCGGGTGAAAATTAAAGATTAGCCGAAGAGGTGGATGGTACGCATGGCATCAAAGCTTGTCTGCATCTTAAATGCACATGCCGCTTGGAATAAGAATGATATACATTTGCTTGGAATTTCAGTGGAACCCAAGCAATGAATCTTGATATGAATGCAAAGAAGCAACATTTTAAATTATATCGCTATCATTGCAGCGTATTTTATAGAATTTTTATTTTCTCGTATGTAAAATAAACAAAGTGGAAGTATTGTAATGGACAGAAAATTCGAAATCGACATCTTTAAAAATTTTCACTTATCAGAAAAAACGGAATTGTGTCTGTCTTTTATTCTATTTGTGCAGCTGCTTTGAATTTCGATATATATTATTTATAGTAAAATTAATTTCTTCAGTCTAAATACATTTTGGAATTAGGTATGTCCGTTGTTCTATTTTTGTATTCTGTTTTGAATTTTAACATATTTTTTACACCAGATTTTCAGAATTCTTTCAATTTTTGAAGAACATCCATTCAAAGAAAGTCTGTTTGGTTGGCTATCCTAATAGCAGCTAGCATTATTAGGTAGATGAAATTTGGTACGTACATTTAGCATCTAAATCTCAGATCTTATTTAGAACTAAATCCATCAAGCGTTTGATCGTCTGACTCTACTTTTGCACATAAGTGACTGTGATGGTTCAAAAACGCAATAAATGAAATTTAATTTGTAGTTTTTCATACATAAAATTGCTATTCTTTGAAACTTTCCGCCCATAAAACATTTTCTGTGTAAAGCCTACCTATGCTTATACATGCATTTTTTTACACCAAGTTTGCAGAATTCTTCCAAATTTTGAACGATATCCACTCAAAGAAAGTATGATTGATTGTTTGTTCTAATAATCGTTTATAATATAACTAAAAAACGAAAAGAATTAGGTACATAAAATTTTGGTACGCAAATTTAGCATCTAGGGCAGATCTCACTTGGAACCGAATCCATCAAGTGTTTAATCCTCCGATTCTAATTTTACATACAATTGAACATAATAATTCAAAAAAGCTATAAAGGAAATTTAATAAGTAATTTTTCAAACATAAAATTGTCATTTTTTAAATTTTTTACACCTCAAAATATTTTTTTGTAAAGTTTACCTATGCTTACACTTGGAATATAAAAACACTGCTTTCCCTTTTTTTTAAAAATGAAATTACATAAGATGGAATAGTTACAGAACTGACTACCAACAGCAGTAATTCTTTTTGATATTCGAATTGTTTCTTTTATCTTCCTCATCAAAAGTAGAGGGGAGGACATGATTGGCATTCCAGACATTTTCCGCCTCTGCTGCGGAGCATCATAGATATTCAACTCTCCCTCGCTTCTTAATGTAGGAGACGCTTCCCTTTAAAGAATGTCAGTGCACATTTTTCGCAGTTCATATATCACTGTCAAAATAAATGTTTTAGAATATCCAGCACGTAAGTGTGGTATGTTAAAATGGTAAAAATAATTGAAAATTCTACAACGTATCTGGAATATGTTTTGGATTTATTAGAAAGCTATAATATCTGATTTGATTTTGATGGAAAAGATTGATATAATTGAATTTATCGTTGTGAAGAAGTGGAATTATAGTTTATACAATATTTATTGATATTTGCAACATCCGGATTTCATGGTGATTTTCAGATTAAGCGAAGATTCATTCTACATAAAGAGGCCAAAATAGTTGCATTATGGTTTCGTTTTAGAAATTTTACATGGAGATTGTCAATATGAACAAGTACCATTTTATCGTTATAGTAAAGAGGATAATGTAATAAATAATTTTGATATTCACTTTTGAATAGCTTATTTTATGTTTATTCGTAATTTCAAATAATGCCATTTAAAGCTAATAAAAATATATTTCTAAATATAATATTTTACTTCTACATGCAAAAAAGAAGGGCATTTTATAAAGGAAGCCTTGTTGAAGTGTAGAGAGCTGATATAAATACATTAAATCATTTAGAATATTAATGGCTTTTATAATATAATTTAGTACTTAATAGATGTTTATGAATTTTATTTTTTAAAAAATTAAATTTTTGCATAATTTTCTTATTATATCAAATAACGTATAAAGTATATGACTCTTATACATTACTCGTTTTAAGCGATTTTTTTTTACTTGTTTATTTTATATTTTATTACATTCGCAAACGGGCTAAAAAAAAGAGTTTAGAATTCTTTATTTAGTCTCTGGGATTATTTTTATTATAAATCTAATATTTTTATAACATTAATCTGGATGGCACAGGTAACCATTATGCAAGATATTTTAATATTATAATTAACAGAAACTTATTAATAATAGTTCTGAAACAACAATTACAAAATGGTGAGCTGGCATTGAATAAAATTCTTTAAAAGTTAGCTATTATTTGGTAGCTAAGTTCTGAAGAAATTAAAATATTGCTCTGAAATGGAAAACATCAAACTCTTGTGAATTTTAATAGCATTATAAAGTAAAATTCAAGTTCAATATTCAATCTTTACAAATATTAAACTGATGTGAAAAGTATAAAATTATGCAATCTTTAAACATATTAGGGTTCAACTTGTAAAGTATTCACCACGGTAATTATTTATTTAACAGAGGGTTTTTTTTTTTAATTCGAGTAAAAGAAAAATATGTTACCCTACTGCAAGTCTATTAATATCGAAACTTATAATTAGTTCAAAAAATATTTATAAAAAGCATCCTTCCCAACTATCACTGAGTTATAGTTAAACAAATTTCTGTATTTAATAAAATTATTATATCTTTGTCGTTATAAAAATAATTTCTCTACTAAAATGGGGTATCTTTTTTTTATAATTAATATAATAATATGCAGCTGAGGCTCGACATTTGAAAAAATAATTGAATTAAAGAGTTGGAATTACTATATTCTGGAATGAATTCGTCACAAGTAAATGATAATAAATAAAAACAAGGCTTATTTTTCCAGTAAATGCATCGCGATTCAATTATTCTCAATAGTAGTGCCTTATTCAATTGTATCTTTAAAGAACATAAAAATAATAAAGGGTATGGAGGATTGACTAAGGAAAATTTAAACACATACATTTTCTTAACGCGTTTGTATACCAGAAATATTGGAATTGACTGTGTGTAATATACAGCAGTATATTAATCTGATAATTTTTGTAGGTAGATCTCATCCTTAAACATCATGAAAATTTTTTCATTCGACTCAACAAGGCTAAGTGCCTATAGACCATTGGGTCAATAAGTACCAATTTTAGTATATAGTTACAGTTTTCAGTAATAAATATTAAATGAGAAAGCAAAATCCAGAAATAGAATTGAAAATATATATTAAAAGTGTTGTATTTTCAAACTTGGGCTTTTTTAAATTTTAGGGTCTAATGGATCATAAAAGAGACAAGAATAGAGAACAACTCGACTCTAAGCCGCAGTCTCAATGAAAGTTTATGAAGGCTCACAACTTCGGTATCAGAATATCTTATTCGACAAATTGATTATTCCAATCTGAAAATGGCCAGAATGCCAAATGTAACCCTTTTATTACTACTCCGGCCTAAACGGCCGAGGAAAAATTAAGTTGGGGGTTTCTGTTTCAAACGAGAAGTTCATAATGAACATATTTTGTGATAACTCATTTTGGGCACCTCTCGTTTGAAACAGAAACTGACCTGCCAAGACAGAATGTACCCATCCGGTTTCTCTGGTCAGTAGTGAAAGGGTTAAAAGACTTCCAATCTAAAGAGGAACATTAAGGCTCATCTCAAATCATATTTTTTTTAATTTCTAAGAGGGGATGGGAAATAACACTCACTAATAAAGCAAGCAATTGAATTAACACTGCAATTACACCGAAAAACAACTATATTTATAGTAATCCTTGATAATAAATTAATTTTGTTTTTTAACCTGGATTTCTTTTTTATTTCTGGTACACAATCGGAGCTTCAGAAAAGACCCTCTTACATAAAATCAATTTGTCTTTCCTCATTATTTAATTTTAACTCTTTTTTAGATTGGAAAAAGGAATTGGCCATTGTAAGTAGGAAAGGGCGGAATGTTCTTGGCATGAAATAAAAAAAAAAGTTACTTGAAGTTCCAATATAGGATAATTAATTAAAAATATTGAAGAATATATAGTATATGGAATAATATGAAATATTTTGAATCAAATGTCATAAAAGATATCCAATTAACATTTTTTTAAAAATGCAGTTTTCCACAATTTTAGTTTTATTGCTTCTTTATTCCTTGTAATATGGAAATTTCACATATATGATGTGGAATTTCTACATCAAAATTTCAGTGTTATCATATATTGCAGATTTTCAACCACGTATACAGGAAACTGAAATTTCTTGATTTTTTAACGAAAACCAATATAAAAATCTATTTTAAAGAACAGCGGCATAGCGGATTGCACTCTACGTAAAAGCTGATTATCGCTCTTCTAAAAGCAAATTCTGAATGAAATCTATTTTAAAACTTGTAAGGAAGAAATATCCCGACTCTTCAGTCTGAGAATTCAATTTTTGATTTACAAAGGTTTGCAGTTTAGATTGGGGCTGCTGGGGCAGAGAGAGTTTTCTCCTTTGCTAATCTTACACTACTTCAATAGAATCATGTTAAAAAAATAGGAATCTGTGGAGTTGGAACTGCTTCCTGTTTCTTTGTTCACATACATATGGAAATTTCATTTCTAGCACAGAGATTCTATATATTAATTATGCCTTATCAAGTTTGTTTCCGTTTCTAGTATGATTTCTAAAAAGGATAACTCTTCTATATTTGGTTCTCCTGATTTTTCTTCACGTTTCTAGATATTTCACCCGTTGTTTATTTCATGAATTGGAATTTGGAGCAAAACTCTTCAGGCATAGGTCGATCTAAAAGTAATGCAAAATACCTTTGGACCTATGCTAGTAATCTTTAGAGAAGGGAAATCGAACTATTGATCATTCATCACCTCTTCTTCACTTAACATTCAATTCATTTTGTACCACATAAGCCAACATGAATAATCAGAAGAAAGTTGTTGGCGTCAACATGTAGCAATTCAATTCTTCAAAGCAATTCTTGATAGGATTCTAGATACCTGTGAAGAAAGAAACTACAATTGCCAAGTTAACCCTTTCTAGGGCCGTGGGAAGTATGCTTCCCACCAAATTTTTTAATCTTTGTATGAAATTATGTAGGTTGGCATAAGTTCTGACAAATTTTTTTAGTAAGTCAGAAACTTAGAGGCTTCAGTTCTTTATCTCAGACAAAATAATATGTCTTGATTTGTTACTTAATTATTAATTAACCAAATTAATTAATTAATCAAATAAAATTTATCTAATATGCTAAATGAATCCCTTTTCTTATTCTAATTTCAAACCTCAAAATATTTTAACATAATATGACTAAAAAAATGGCCCTTTAAAGGGTTAAGCAACACATCGTTGCCAGCATTTTTTAGAATAACAGATAAGGATTTCTGATAAATTTTCTCGAATGGGGGATGATCAGTATCAAAGAATAATAATGTTTACCCTTATACAAAATGTGTCCTCGTAAAGACATTAGAATTAACATGCAACGAACATTAAATGAAGTAATTTAAAGAATGGCACATGCAAAATAAGTTTAGAATAATAAAGAAAATTTAGATATTTTGTTTCATTAGTTGGTCAGGATTATGTTTAAACCTTTATTAATTTATAAATGTTTGATAGTTACTGACTTGAAATTTACATTATCTCCTTAATCTAAGGATATTTGGTAGTTTTTGTTAAGGTGATACATTTTTTGTAAGATGACAACAACTGATCAACCAAATATTATGCGAAATTTTTTAATAAATTTCTAAACATCATAAAAATAGAAGCTGACATCATATTTAAAGTTGGAACAAGTCATTATTGTGCTTCTTTCTGCAGAAGGAAGACTGTTTTTTATGTAATCAAATTGCAAGTTAGAACTATTGTTGATCATTTTAATATATAGTTTGATTTTTTGTTAGTTAAGAAGCAATGACATCAAATAAAAGAAAATATTGGACACCTAGAAATAAAACTAAGATTAATGTGTTACAAGAAAGTGGTCTTTCCTATGCTGAAATTGCAAGACAGATGGGGGGATCAATGACTGCATCTGGAGTCCTAAAGTTTTATTTACGATATCAGGAGACAAATTCATTTAAACACAAAGCAGGAAATGGCTGAAAAAGGTGCACCGCGTCTTCTGATAGAAGAATAAAATGACTATATCTCCAAGATAGAAAAATGCCATCAGCGGCCAATTGAATGATGCTGGCATTTACGTCAGTTCAAGAACAATCAAGGGAAGATTATTAGATGTTGGACTAAGAGGTAGAAATCAACGAAAAATATCCTTATCTCAATTTACAGCAGCGTATAAAAAGATCACAGTGGGCAAATGAACGCATGAATTGGACCGATGATCAGTGATCTCAAGTTACACGGAGTGATGAAACAAAGATTTTGTTATTCGATCGAAAACATGTAAGACATAGAACAGGCGAAGAGCTATATCCTGACTGCATTCAGGCAGCTATGAAGAACTCAGTTAGTGTTATGACTTGGTCATGCATGTCAGCAGACGGTATTGGTCTCCTTCATGTTATCGATGGGACATTAAATGCAAGAAAATGCATTGACACTATTCTAGAGCCAAAACTTATACCTTCCGTCAGTGATCTCTTTCTCAACAACACATCATTTACTTTTCAGCAGGATTCAATTCCTTGGCACACAGTAAAAATATCGAAAGCGTGGTTTAGTACAAAGAGCACTGAATTATTATCATGGCCAAGAAACCATCCTGAAATCAAAATTATTGAGAACTTATGACACCGTTTGAAAATTCTTGTACATATGAAGCGTTCATCAAATAAAAGAGAATTAATTGAGTCTATAATTGTTTCCTGACATCATGAAATAATGAAAGAAGAGCTTAAAACTCTCGTCAGCTCAATAAAACATCAGTCTGAAGCTGTAATAAAAAGATAAAGGCTACCCAACTAAGTACTGACAACTCACTGTAGTCATCAACATCTAATGCATCTCGATAATTATTGCAGCTCAACTTTTTTTGTACCGTAAATATTTGAATTCTGATTTTTGTATTGAAATCAGCATTAAATTCTTTTTAAAATGATATATAAGAATTTGCATTTTGTGAAACGTTATATTTTATATAAGCAAACAAAGTTAGAAAACATAAAAAAATTCAAAAGTGTCCACAATTTTGGCCACCATTGTAGGTACTTTTGTTGTGTGACTATTTTACGTCGTAGCTTCTGAAGGTAAAGACCCCTGAGCACCCGAGTGCAGAAGTCTGACTTCTAGCTCATATGAAGATGGCACATACACACACTCACACAGGCACCTTTTTACGGGGGGGGGCTCATTCACGCATATCACAGATGGAACACAGGACAGAGAACAACCATGACCGAACCAGGACTCGAACCCGGGACTCTAGATCACGGGAAAGATGCGCGACCCCTAGGCCAGGACGCGGCGCTGGAACCTTTTCTTAGCTGTTAAGACAGAAAGTTGTGACTCGCTTCTTGCTGTGCAAGAGCTTTAAAATTTTTCAAAATTCGAGGTTCTCATCGATAATAAATATATTTAGAACACAATTTTCCTTGGATAGATAATTAAATTAAAATTTGACTCCACACATATGGAGTTACTTGGTAATTAATAATACAAGAAAAAATTGATTAAATAATATTTATGATTATAAAATATAAATTTAAGACTAAGCAATAGAATGATTAAAGTTAAGAAATCTTCATTTCAATGCGCGATGAAAAGCATATAATAAATAATAATAATTCTAGGAAAATTCATCATCTCATTTTACAAGAAACATGAAAGTAAAATTTTACAACTATGATTTCCAAAAAATATAAAAACATAGTCTTATTGCTAGAATGTTAAAGCATTCTTAGTACTGAAATTTCATACAAAATGCATTCCTTATTTTAAAATTCTAACTGTTTTTCAGGAACATGTATAACAATCCCTGACTTTCAGTAACCACTCGAATCCTTGCTATTTTTTGGGACCTGTTTAACATTTCTGATTTATGCCGAGCAACAAATAATAAAATGGATCATAAAAGAAAGGTAACATAAGGGTGCGATTCTGAGAAAGCATGGGTTTTTGTACCTCGAGTAACAAGATCTGAATGAAATTTATGTTAGGGCTTAAAAGAAAGAGAGACCTCGTCTTTTCAGTCTGCAAATTCCATTTTTGATGTAAGTGATTCCGAATAAAATAGCAATTTCAGTTTCAGAAGCTGTGTTGGAATTTTTTTCTTTGGTAATTTTATATTGTTTGAGCAAGATTTTTTAAACTATAGCAGGGATACTGGGAGTGAAAATACATCGGCGTTTAGTTGCATGTAGACGTTAGGGAATTTACTTATGGGACATTAAGCAAGAACCATGCTTTTTTTTTCAGATAAGTTTTTCTTCTCTTTGAAATATATGTTCAAAAGGTAGATTCAATATATTTGAATTGTCAGATTTATGATCTAAATGATAAATTAAAGATGCAACATAAAATGCCAGAGTCATAACGAAAAAATGCTGGAAATAATTTTATTTGTTCCATTTTTCAATTAGAAATACTTTCTGCCATTTCGTCTCAAATCCTTAGACGGTTGATTGCGATTAAATATTTAGTAGATAAAAGTTTATATTTAGAATATAAAAAATAAAATGTGGATGAAAACAGATTTATTTTAAATGTTACCTACAAAGAATGAAACGCCGGTATTATTTATGATTGCAAAGTGTTGCAAATTAAATTTTTACTCAAATTACATTCTTTTCGTAGGCAATGTATATTATACCTTGACATTCTATAGGATGATAAATGCTACTTAGTCAAAGTATGAAAAAAGTGCAGATTATATAAATGATGTGCATTTCTGAACAATACCAATGTTATTCTGACAAAATAATAAAAGTGCCATTAAAAAATTATTCAAAATACCTAAAGAAAAATGAAAGTTGTACGAAACAAAATTTATGCCTTTTTTATTAAGAGAAACAAAATTTTCATATGAAAAAATAAGAATTTAAAATTAACTTACTTGTTTCAAAATAATGGTAGGCTTGAATGATGATATTTGGAATTACATTTCATTACATATTTCAAGCAAAAACATTTCATAATTTGGAACTTTGTTTTACAAATACATTTGGCGAATTCTTGGCTGCTTCCACTTGGCTGAGCAATTGCAACTGACCGGTGAGAAATTTCGGGGCCATAAAGTGAAAGGTGATTTCACATATACTTGTTTTAAAATTCCTTCAGAAGTTTCAAGTTGGTAGAAATCCTCTTATGTGACACTCATTACAACTGCTAAAATATTGCATTAATCACCTCGCCTCTTGTTGACGTCAGGAATAGGTATTCGTACAATAGTTCCCAAAGAACCAGTGGATAATTCCGATTATTTCGTAACATTTTAAACGAATCGGATATGATTTCGTAATTTGCTGGCATACCAATTTTCATTCTATAGAATATCTAGGAAATGTGCGAAATATGAAATTTTTATACAATGTCGGCCAGTTTTAGATATTATATACAATACCTGGGCATTTTATAGAATGCCGGATTTCATATTTTGTCGGTAAAATAAATATAACAAGTTCTTAAACAAGATTTTCTATATTATCGGAATCTCTGTTCGTCTACATTGCAGATATCACAAGACTTGATTCTTTTAGCATACAAAGGTTTTCAGTGAAATCTAAAAAATAAGTAGGTTTAGGAAATAAAACTATCTATCTTAGTTTCTACGAGATCACATAAATTTCAAAATATACTAAAGGTGATTAATTGCAATTGGATCAATTCTATTACAAATGTAGATATCCCCATACAGAAATAAGAATAGCTGTTTAGCTGTCAAACAAATTCTAGCAAATAATGTTGCTGAAATATAACCTAACAGGGGTTTCTTGTCTTTATAAATTAGTACTTATTGGTACTTTTTAAAAAGAACTTTTAAAGAAGTGGTAGAAATTCATGAATATATACTTACCATTTTAGATTTGATGCTTTTCATTATTGACAATTTCATTCTTTTCATTAATCTTTCATAAATAGAATGGGTTCTCAAAATACAAATTCTAATGTAAGCAACAACTCCAGATTTTTTAGGAATTTGAATTACAATCTGAAATTCTTGTTTACACGGTCGACACAAAAATAAAAATTATTTCAAAATCGAATTACCATGAGACTTGGATTCCAAGGAAGGATGGAAAACAATTCTTTGAGAGGCGGTTCTTGAATGAAATCTATTTTAAGCCTTATAAGGGAGAAATCCCGACTTTCCAGTCTAAAAATCCAATTTTTGATGTAAGTGACTCCGAAAAAAAGTTTGTAGTTTCAGCATAAGAAGCTAGGTAGGAATTTTTCTCCTCTCTAATCTTATACCGCTGCGGAAAAATCCTGTTAAAAAAGTAGGAATCTCTTTTGAGACTGTATATGCATCAGGATCCGCTTGCTTGTATATGGCCCGAGATTTTACATATACAAGGCAGGATATGTAATACAGTGCATGTCTTATCGGTTTTTCTCTTACAAGTTAGATTTTTCAGGAAGAACTACTCTATCCTTAAACTGTTTTTATAAGTTCCTAAAATTTTTATGCATTGTTCGTTTTTAGGCTTGAGTTCCAAATCGAGTCTTACCTACGCATATCGACATATTTTAATTTGAATTAACTGTTGAACTCCCGGATTAAATTGATAATCTGTTGATTCGGTTCGACTGCCGATTCTTAAGTGTTGAAGATATAAAGGGAAATATTATTTTAATACTGATATAAAAAAAGCATTTTTTTACTTTATTTTTTCAAATCATATCCTGTTTTATATTAAACTTACTTTTAATTTTATGCACTTTTTTATAATGACGGTAAATAATAACTATCGATCTGGATGAAAAATATATTACCTTATCTGAATTGACTCTATCCATTGATTCTTTCCATTCGACAATGAAAGAGCGATTCTAAGTTTGAATAGGATTTTATTTCTTGTGGTGAATCTAATGCTCATTAGTCTAAAGCTGTTTAGGACCATTGAATAACTCTTAGTCCTAGTTTGGTGCTCAACTAGCACTCCATTCTCCAAACTTCTACATCTTAAATATTGGGATGACCACTAGATGAAGTGATGCGCACCTAAATATTGCATTCAAAAAATATTATCTGGAAAAAAATCTGAAAATAATAATTCCGCATAATTAACCTTAAATGTAGATCATTGTTACGTCTTTCAATGTATGTTTGACATACATTTAGTCACTGAAAATGAACTCTTTTACTTATATAAGTTTTAAAGATAATAATAAAGGATAGGAATTTTTTGGAAATTTTATTTATTAAAATAATTATGTTGAACTTATATAAAATCTATAAGTTTTTATTTTGTAATTCTTTAAGCGTCATATTCATAAAAAGTAATACATTTATAAAGTATTTGTCTCTTACTTAATATAAAATAATGGAATATTTTAACAAGTCACCAAAACGTCTTTGATTATTCATATGCACCTATTTTATTAAACATTCTGCTAATATAAATAAGATACATTTAGATAAGAGTTTAGCAAAAATCTAAAATTTACAAACACATAATTGGATTTGCATTTTTCTTTAGCATAATGTATCAGATTCTGCAGTAAAATATTTAATATTTGAATAAAGCTTTACAATATTAACTAAAAAATACTCCATTTATTTAGGATATTTTTAAACAATGAATTTAACTATTAAAAAGATTTCATTGTTTAGAAAATAGTAATATTCTATCAAAATTCATTTTCATTGTGAAAAATATTACTTTACTTATTGTATGACTTATTGTGAAAATGTTTTTAATCTTTTAATGAATTTACAAAATTTTCTTCATTTCTTTTAAGGATTCATTAAAGATTCAAAACAGATGTAAAGTAAACCTGTCTTAATAGGTCTTCTTAAAAATTCTATTTTGGAAATGAAAGAAATTATTCTAAAATAGTTTTTTTAAAAAAAATTTTAAAGTGGTGGTTGTGGATACTTATGAATTTATAATTTTTTTGACTACAGGAGCAGTGCTTCATAAATTCATACTAGATAGAAATATAAAAACCCTTAAGGTTTTCAACAAACCTACTTTTCATAATTATAGCACTCATTATTGCATTAAAATATATTTTGCTTCTTGTAAGTATAAAAGTCGTTGTGGAAAGCTTTTTCGTCCAAATGAAGAAATTTCAAACCTAAATTAATACTAACATAACATTTTTATAAATAAGAAATTACAATTTTGAGAAAAA
>JAPMOR010088739.1:103910-138651 GCA_026543865.1 Argiope aurantia | reverse complement strand
AGGATTTCGGATTGAATAAAAAATCAAGTTTGAATTTTTATATATGATTTGTCATTATGTATGATAATGACAGATATTGAATTTTTAATATTTGTTAAATTAATATTGAATGAATACCGACAAACAAATATTGAATATTAATAAATATTGAATATTGAATTGAGAGTTTACATATTATTTGTCATTATTATACATAATGACAAATACTCATTAACATTGAATATATTTTCGTAAGTGAAAAAAACAATTTAGGAACATATAATTAGAAAAAACTCATGAGCTAGAATAAGATCTTTACAAAAAGTTGTTTTCAAAATATCCATTTGAAATTATAAATAAATAATATATGCGATCTACGTATGGATCGCAACCTGTGCAGCAAGATATTCTTGGCAATCTGTTATATTAGATACTTTTATTGATAAATATTTACTTATAATACTTAATTAAATTAACATATTTTTGTCATTTGATCCATGTATTTATTAATAATTGTATCAATTTATTGGAGGTATTATTTATTTCAAGTACAAATAAGTATTTAAAAAAAAATTTTCCATCAATTTTACTTCAAGAAGAATAAGTAAAATCTGTTTAAACGAATTATATTTGGATATTGATTGGCAAAAACACACACACACACACACACACATATATATATATATACTTCCTTGATGTATTTTATATTTTATTTTTGTAAAATCCATTGCTATAAAATTCTAAATTATTAATTATTTGATGTGTTTTGAAATGATAAAACTATGGTAAAAACTACAAAAATGTGGAGAATCTTTTTAAGACAGTAAAAAAGTCATTATCATTTGAAAACTGATATGCAGATTATTAAGCTTTCATCAATTGCTTAGTTGCAAAAGATTGCCGAAAAATCTGGAAAAAAAATATTTTAAATGAATAGTTATTTATTGTTTTATCTATCTTTTATTATTTTTTCCAATAATATTAAGGGGCAGCAAAAAAGTTAAATTTCGAATATTCTTATCTAATAATGGAATGAGTTGCTTTTATACACAGCGGGGATAAAATAATAATAAAAAATATATTATCGAATTTTTAGTTAAAATGATATAATTTAATACTGATAATTATTTAAACTGAATAATTATTAGCAACTCAATTTATGGATTTTTTGAATAAAATTGTTTATAATGTCTGTATTGCTTTAGTCTATAATTTTTACGCCTTTTAATAAAGCAAGACATTATTTTTGTATAAAGGATATTGTAAATATCACTCCAAGTATCTTTCCATTATTTTTATTCATAGAATATAGATATCTCAAATTGAAGTAAAAGAATTTATACTTATAATTCTTAGAGTTTGTCTTCGTTAAGCTGACGTTATTTGTTCTTTATAAAAGCCTTGAAAATAATCACAGATTACTAAGAATATTCATCTCATCTTCTTTGGAAATCTGAAATATCTTGCCTTCAAGAAAATGGTTTCTTAAATCATAGATTTCAGTTTCTCCCATCTGAAATATGAATTATGAAAAAAGAAGGGGCGGAAGGACAAAAAATAGCGAGTCAGTGTTGATAAACATTCAAGTTCCCCCACCTAAGCCTTTTTTATATTCGCGAGCCATTTCTTTTGAAATTTTTGCATCGCATGTTCAACTTTTATTTATTCTTCCTTTTGCAATGCTAGAGTGGAAAATAAAATTCAAAAAAGAATAAATTCCTCTCCCACTTTAAGTTTTCAATCTTTCTTTCCTACATTTGCTTTTGAGATGCGAACTATTTTCTTTTTCATGTGGTCGTAGATATGAACTGTTATTGCATTGTGAAATATGGATAGTTTTTAGACTAAATATCTCACATTTTTTCAAAAATTTTAGAAGTAATGGGTATGATGTCAGTTTCTGCCACTCAAAACTCTAGTCTTCAAACATATCTTAATTTTAAAACCCTTTGAAAACCCACATCCTTTTAAAACTGCTTTGAAAAAGTAAGTATTGCAAAATTAATCATTTGTGATTCATTTTCAAAATATGTAACTGATTCATAAAATTATAGCACAGTTCATTATTTATCATTTCAGTTGAGAATAATACGCTTTAATCATCAAAATAGCGTTAAATTTATAATAATATTCTGTTATATGGATTTATTGGCAAGAAAGCATCGTTAAGAGATTTCAATAGGATAGGCAGTTTCATCGAAAATGTCATACACAATCTGGGTATCACTTTCCCATAGGATATCTATTTTCACCGAGAAT
Source organism: Argiope aurantia (assembly GCA_026543865.1). NCBI lineage: Eukaryota > Metazoa > Arthropoda > Arachnida > Araneae > Araneidae > Argiope > Argiope aurantia. Next base: position 136,413 of record JAPMOR010088739.1, on the reverse strand, counting down.
GTCACACAAAATCTTGATATCAGTTTCAAATAACAGTGTATTCTAAAATCTAATACCATTTCAATATTCTATATAAATTGCGGTTATATTTGTGCAGTTTGTTACGGAGAAATTACACAAGCATAACTGCAACACGTTTTATTCTGTCGCAATGCGGATGACACATAACACTATAATTGAATTTTTTAAAGTATAGAGTAAGAGTTTTTCAATAGTAAAGAGTAAGAGTTTTCCAAAAGGATTTTAGAATTTATTTTATTTCAAAATCGTTGGTTTGGAATTCATTCCCACTGTAATATTCCTTCATGTTTTCTTTCGTAGTGAAAGCTTATAAGACAATTTACAGCTACGCTACCCTAGAAATTGCTTTGGTATCGTGGTCATGTTACTGAGCTGCGAACCACAAGGTACCTGGTTCTACCCTCGCACATCCCAATCCGCCACACTTTCTTCACTAAAGCTTTTCTTCTAGCTTCTTAACATGTGAATCTGCAATTACATATTGTAAAACGATATTTCTTCTATGTCAAATTAGTATATAATTAAGTCACAATATTAAATTTGATACTATTTCATGTGATTTTTTAAATTGTGTATATGTCATAATGGTGTCAAGTGCAAGGTGATCGAAATTATCCCAATTCTCAAATCCTTATTCCTTTATATACTTATTTATATACAAAAAATAAATAAAATTTTCAAATTCTTTACAAAACTGTAAATTGTCATATTTGAATTAAAAATTTCAAAGCATTTAGAATATAAGATTCGGAAGTTTATTAATCTGAATCTGCATCTCAATTGCATGAATTATCATCGAAGAAAAATTAATCACAATGCCATATTTAAATTAAACTGGAATATTTAGGAAAGGCTTCATGCCTTTTCTATTTAGTAAAAGTCTTAAACTGAAAACTCATATAAAACATTTATTTTATCATTTTTTTTACATTCAGAGTTAAATTAACATCTATGAATCCACACATAATAGTTAATATACTTGATTTTATGCTAGAAAACTAAGGTTTTAATAAGTTATTTATAAGAAATTCAGCATTATTAAGTTTCATAGAACTGCTTTTATTTTTATCAAATGCAAGGAAACTTCAATAATTTATCATGCTTCAAACAAATACTAAAAGTGTTTCTTGCGACATTAAGCAAAGTTTTAATTGCAAGAAAATCTCTCAACCGTATATTAATGTGTAAACAGATTTATTCAACTGAAAACTGTGTCAAAAATTGCTGACTATTTTGTTTTCCTTTACCTCTACACTCCAAGTAAAGATACTTGTGCATTTTATTTACACACCAGTAATCCCCAATGCATTATTACTACTTGTGTATTGGATCCAAATTTTCCACTTAAATTCTTTTAGTCCATCAGGTAAAAGCAATCCGGTTGCATTTAATAAATATAATTAAAAAAGTATTATGTTATCATCACAATATAATAGGGAATATGAGGAGGATTAGATAGAAATATATATATATATCTGTAAATGAAAGATATGAAAAATAGTTATTTAATATTTGAGTCCTTTGAATTTTTTTAATTACAATTTCTATGAAACGCATATTACCATTATTCTGTCAGGGAAAGCATTATTGCGTTTGAATGATGAACATCAACTGCAGAACAGAACGCCGTCTCACACTCCCGTATCCGCAACCATTCTGGTCACTAAACGATTTGATGGGCATGTTTAGGGAATTGTATTAAATACCAAAATATTAATATTAGTAAAAGCAAGAATAACTATGTGCAGAATTTACAAACATATGTGAAATGATAATAAAATGAAAGAGTTTACCATTATTTTCAATTTCAAAAAATCAAAGAAAAAAATTAGAATAATAATATGGAAAAACATAAAATGTATGAAAAATCTCATGAATTCCGTGTTCACTTGTTATCATGGCATAATGTGGCTGCAGTTAAAAATAAAATGAAAAATAATTTTGTTAATGTAACAAAGGAAAACTATGTTTAATAGATATTTATGAATGCAAATGTATGTGGAGATACTGTGGTTCATTTTCTTCCCCTTAGTTTTTGTGAGTATGACATGAGAGCTAGGGAGGCATGAAAATATCTTTATTGTCACTGATAGATTTAATTATTCTAATCGTGACTACACGAAAATAGTTATACATTTTAATCTAAATAGTCTTACACATTAGGATAAGAGATTTTTCGATTTTAGTTACTTGTGTAGAGGGATGCGATTCTTTATAACTTCATTATGATGTAGATGGAAATAGTAGTCGTGTTTCAGGAACAGTTATTTAATTATTTTCTAAGTTCCACATTGCACAAGATAAAACAAACTCGAGCACGAAAATGTAAGACACTGGAATTACAAATTAATAATGACTGATAATGGGAAATATAACTCGATATTAATAAGGTAACGCCATCTGTTGTTTGAAAAGATAAGGTAGTAGAATTATATAACCAATACAGTTGCTTGCTAAATTAATCCAGTCCAATTAGAAGTCAAATTGAAATTGACAAGACGTGAATGTTCGATCACTTTGCAAGAGACATAGATTTTTCAGATTTTCAGCTATGAACGACCATCTCAAGTCCAATGAAAATCAACGGTTAAGGTCTTATTTCTGATGTCGATGGACGAGCTGAGGAAACTTCGAAGAAAAGTTCCCATTTAGCAGACTCTAAGTTAATCTCCAAGCCCAATGGTCATGTGGGTCAATTGGGCTTGAAGATTAACTTAGACGCCGCTAAATACGTCACACGATGTCCAGCACAGGACTGCCATCTTGCTGCTGTCGATTCAGAAAACTGATGCCAGAAATTCTGACAGAATGAAAAAATAATGAATCTATAATTTATCTGTAAACTGAAAAATACAGAAATGATATCTAAAAGAATGAAATCCAAATTGGTAAGTATAAACTGAATAATCATTGATAAGGAAAAAACCTTACCTATTAGATTGCCAAGAATATTCTGCTTAAGGTGAGAAAGTTGCTAAAATTTATGTCTGCGGAAGTACATTTTATCTACATCATGTTTTTGCTTTTATTTAAACAAAAACATTAAGATTATTTTTATATGTCGGCTGTGAAAGTAAACATGCCTCCCACTTTTTAGTAAAATCTTTTCTTTCAAGTATCTACTTGTTTTCATAGATTTGTGAAGCACTTGTATATATTAATATGCTCAAAAATTCTTGTGTTTTACTTATAAATGTCTATTGTTATACATGTCTGACATAATAATTTCTATAATTGTTAATGCATTTATATATTAAATCTATTCTATTAAACTACTAAGTAAATATAGTATAATTGTTATGAAGTTAGGAATGAAATTATTTCATTTGTTTGATATTATTTTGGAAAAAGCAAATTTATCTGTATAAAGCATTTCTTAAAACAGCAATTTTTTTCTATCAAAAAATATTTAGAAACGAATTCTGCATATATGTTTAGGTTAGGAATTAATTTTTTTTCGTTTCTTCTGAATATTGATGACAATTGCACTACTCCCTGATCATTTTTCATTATTATTACATCTGTTAATTTTATTTGAATTCTATTCTTAGGGGAATTCTTAATGGAAAATTAAATTATGACAAGATTCCAAGACAGTTGAAACACGCAATTTCTCAAAGTATGGAAACGATTCTACGCCGAAGCATTTAATAAATGTTCGGATGAATACATATGTATTTACAGATTTCCAGGCTTACTTACATTAGGCATTTGAAAAAAAATCATGCGTACAACATTGTTGGACATTGGACTTAATATGTCGATTGAATGATATTTTGTGGGCAAATGAAAAAGTTTACAAATTTGGCAATTTTATTTAAAAAATATATATTTATTGTTGAATTTGATATTATCGTTACTATCTGTCACAGACCAATATAGACCCAGTATTCTATAACAATTACAACAAATTTGCAATTTTGAATAAAAATGATCTTTCATATGTTTCAGATAGTACATTTTTTTAGAAAAGAACATGGTAAAGGAATTTTTGAGGTAATGTTTCCAGATTCAGGGCCTACAGCGGTAACTCAAAAATTCCAGCAAAGCGAAAATGTTTTCAGATGTCGCTCAAATGCTTATTTTTAATATTTAAGTGGAAATGGTCTCCTAAAAACTTTTTTGCATACTTATGATAGAGGTGTTATCCCTTTATATTTTTCTATAAAGTTGTGGATTATAAGTAAAGCCAAACGTGCACGGCAATAGTGGATAATAGCTAATAATATTTTCTTTGGAGGGAATTTAGAATTTTAATTAATTTGTAATGTGGTACTTGGTGATTGTTTTGGAAATTAATCCTTGGCATGCTTTTTAATAGCATACGAAAATTGAATTCGTGTCTTAGATGAGATTTCTGTAACCGATTGAAATGAAAATTTGATACAGAATTACAATTGTAATCACAAATTTATTATCAAATTCCATACATGTATAGACAAAATTGGAATAAACTGAAACTCACGTTATTTTTCTGTTAACAATGCAAAAAAAAATTAAGTTTCGTAAATGAATAATTCATAAATAATTAATTACAAATTACTTCAAAACGTAATAACTGAAATGCTCAACTCGTATTTTCATCACTTCATTTCTATTTTAATAAACTAAATAAAATATTGTTCCCTGGATACATGCTTTGTCGCTAATATATTTTTAACCACACAGAGGAAACATTATTTCGTTGAGTAAAAACTACTTGATTTGAAATATTCGAATAAATTCCAAGGTTTCGGTTTTTAATCATGATATTTGAAACAATATTTTTCCATACTTTTATTTTGGTTCATTCTCAAAACAATATTATAATTTAAATACATAACGAATTTTCGACTGAAATTGTTAAAAGCAGTTTAGTATTCCTGGTATAAAACGAAAGCGTTTGAGGGGGAAAAACCCATTTCGAGAAACATGATGTTATTTTTTTTTAATTTTCGTTAAAATAAACTGATTTTTTCTTCAAAACTTCTTAAATTTGTAGACTACACTTTCTTATCTTATCTTAATTCAAAGTTTCCTTTGGAATTCTAATCAGAATGAGGTAGCTTTCTAGCTTGTTATTTTAGAAGCTTAGAGAGATAACTCTCATATTTCTTCTGAACATTTAATTCTGACCTGAAATGTCTGAAGTTTCTTTCACATATTTTGATGGGATCTTGATTGCGTTTCACGCACCATCTTCTGAAACCCTAAATCAATTTCCTTGAGAATTAGCCCCCCATACAAGGTAAGTGCATCGTCATCAAAGTCATGAAGGAAAGCATAAATATTTTCCTTAAAAAGAGCTCTTTTGGCTCTCTAATGCAGTTAAGGAGAAAACCAAGTTTTAGTTTAAGTTGAGGTTGTGACGAGAAAATATCACGCTTAAATTACAGTCTTAAGATTCAGAAGAAAATATTTTGCTGTAAATGAGTTCTTAAAATGACGAATGAGATTGATTTATTTTGTTTGCTTAGAAAGGCCATTCGTTATTTCAACAAGTTAACAATTATTGCTACAATGATAAAATACTTCTTTCTTTGGAAGCTTTGAATGAATAGAGGTATTAAATATATTCTCAAAAAAATGCTTATGTTTTTAAAATATGTAGAATTTTATAGATTACAGCTTTTTCTGTTCATGTATTTTTCCATATTCAAACCTATAACGTAATAATTATATAAAGGATATTTAAGCATTTATTGTAACTGATAATTAAATATAGGATATTAATTCATCACATTCTGACTTTATATGTATGTGATTAAAACTTTTTTATTCATCTTTTCACAATAATTTATTAAAAATACTATTAAAAAATTGATTTTTAAGATCAGGCAATTTAATAAATCTTTTTTTATTAATATTGCGAACGTTTCTTTTAGTTCATTGCCTTTAGATGGTGAATCCGTATTGTCATATAAAAATTAAATAAGTTTCGAAATTTTATTGAAGATGATGAATTTTGGATTTAAGCTTCTATGAATTTTAATAAGTGATATATAAGTTGCTGACCATTTTTATTTTGGTTTAATCATTGTATATTTCATAACAATGTGTAATTCCTGGAATGCGCATTACAATGCTTAATCTTACTCTTTTTTTTTAGAATAACGAATGAGGAGGAATAGGATTTCATAATATTCCTTCCTTTTGAAATTCTGATGTAAAATAATAATGATTTTTTATTATTATTTCCTTCTAAATTTTTACTTTCATGTAATTATTGTTTTTTTTTCCCTTCAAATTTATCCTAAAAAGAAAATATGTATATATTTTTAAAAGCAGTTATGTATTCATCTCATTAAAAAGCTTAGTTTTAGATATTTAAAAAAATAATCTTTTTGCAAAAATAAAAATGTATATGCGCTCTTTATTATAAATTTAAAATTATTCCTATTCATCTTCATATTCTCTTTAACAATGCCATTACGAATAGAAAGATATCCTACGAGATATGTTAGAAAACTGATTCAAAAAAAAATTTGTTTTATTTCAGCAATTTTAACTAAATAATTAGAAGTTTTTTCTCTCATAATTAATCTGATGGTCTCGGATAATTTTACAGACAATTTTCCTCCACATTTTTATTGTAAAATCTTCTGTTTAATGAGGTTAAGAAATTACTATTTTTGAGAACCTAGGAGCTAAAAAGTATAGACACATGTAATTTCCTCGAGAATTAAAGTGTTTAGTAGATAATTTTTCCAATTTCATAATCAACACTTTTTTGAAAGAAATATCTCAGCCTTAGCTCCGTTGCAGCCTAAAATTTAAGATTCCCGAATTAAATTTCATATACAAATCAAAATCCCTATTTTAAGAATAATTTTTAATAAATTTATTCCATTTTATTCTTTATTGTTTTTAATTCCATTATTAGAAGAAAATTCTTTCCGCCTTCAATGAAATTTTGTCAATCACAAAATGCATTTGCAATCAATTTCAATGTTACACTATATATAAATTGGGATCGGAATTGAAATTAGAAATTCTATATCCTTTCTTATTTTTCAAACAGAGATTTTAAAAATATTACTAAGTATATTATAAAGTACTATTGGAAATAATTGTCTTTTTTTACTTTACATTTATATCCATACAATATTATCTGCATGAAACTATTTTTGTATGGTAAAAATGAATTTGCACTCTTCTATTATTTATCTAAATTTTTATTCATAGTATGTGGCCTTCAACTATTCATTATTTTACAATAAATTAATTTTTCGCTTAATATTACGCTGCTGTTTAAATTGGAAACGTCTGTTCATTGTCAAAAAATATTTTCTCAATATTTCTTATATATTTATAATGTTTAACAAAAATAAAATGTGTCTATAAATGGGCAATTTTTAAAGCGCCCTTTGAAAATACTTTCCTGTGTTTCGTTTGATACATTAAGATAAATCCATTTACTTTTTCGTAGCGGTATTCCTAGATTTTTCTCATTCTCCCTAAAATGTAATATTTTTACAATGTAATTTCATTTTTATCATGATTTCATTTCGTATTGCAATAGCTTATAAGATAATCAAATAAAGAAACGGAATTGAAATATCTGGCCTTTTCTTTATGCATATGTATATATATTACTAACCACTTTTGACATTCAACTGGCTACTATTTATGTTGGTTTCTATTATTGCTTTATGCATAACGTGATATAATTAAGAATTTATAATATTGCTTCCTGGAAAATATCCTAGGAAGAAAAATAAGTTTGCGAATATATGGTAATGGGTGCTTAATAGATGCTATGATAATAATGATTCTCCGAACTCTTATTTGTGTAAATAATTATACATATATTCACAAAAAAAGTGTCCTAGTGTTTAAATTCTTACTGTCATTAAAAATACTATACTCTATTTAATCACAATAAAAACATCTGATTATTTATTTTAAATTTTTTTTAAATATTTTAACGCATCTTTATTATATTTTTCTTAATTGTTTATCTAAATGTATATACATTTTATTTCTAGTATATAATTATTTTTGCATTTAGTTTGAAATTGAATTACAAGAAACGATGGCTAAAGAGAACATTTTTCCAAGAATTATTCTCTTGATTTTTCATTCTCTTTTTGTAAATTCTGTATTGAGAAATAGAATAGAATTTCAAGAAAATAATAGTAGACAAAACAGATATTTAAAAATCTGCAGTACTATCAATAATATCAAAATTGTTAAATATTAATATAAAAAAAATGTCAAAATATATAATTTATGTTTAGCTGCTTGTCTTGTTCAAATATACGTAGCTTTTTTTAAATATGACATAACAAATTCAAGAATTTTTGTTACTTTTGCTTTTGTTCAATATTCATTTATTTTGAAAAAGGAAGAAGTACTTTGAAAAAGAAATCGCTCTTTTTCCGCTACTTTTTTTGTGAGTATCATCGGTAATATGTTTCTCGTGGCGTGCAAATAATTCTAGATGTTCAAATTCTTATTTTTAGTTCTGTCACGTCGCTTCCATTTACAACCACGCCTCGTATTAAACCGCATGAGATTAGGGCAATTTTTTTTTCGTACGAAACCTATCAACCTTGTTATTCTTGCAAATTAAGAATGTAAATAGTTCTGAATTTTTTATGAGAGCCAGAACATTTTTCCGTGAAATAAATTATTACTAAAAAATTTCCAAAAGCCTATTTTTTTTAGCAGAATAGTTCAGCATTATTTCAAGAACGGAATTTGATGTGTCTATGTTAGCATATTGCAATGATAAAATCTTGAGGAGCTAACATCTCTGAAGGTGCTGTTTTGACAATCAATTTCTGCTTTATTGTTTTTTATTATGAAAAAAATAAAAATTAAGAGGGTTTTTTTTTTCAAATTACTGTGATTTATTAAAAGATTATCTATAAGATTTTTTTTAAAAAAAGCTTTTCAAATTATTACTTTAAATTTCAAGAGTAATTTTTAAAATATTCAGGGAATAGATATGGATAATAACTGGTCGATAACAATCTTTTCTAGAAGTATTTAATATGGTTACTAGAAAGAAAGAAAGAAGAATTTAATATGAAGAAGAGGAGATATCTCTTAAAATTTTATGGAATTATTACGAGGTTTCGAAGCATTGAAATAAGAGGAAATACAATACAATATTTTCTTTTATAAAGAAGATTGTATCTGTATGTATACATATCTATAATATATAATTAATCATACTATTGTAAGACTAGCTGAATTAGAAACAGAAAGGGAATACAGTAAAATTTGTATTTGTTCCTGAAATAAATGTTCCTGCTTTAGATTTATAATAACTTAAAAATTATGTAATCTGTTTCAATGCAGATTAACTTACAGTGTTTTATGATAATCATTAATATCGACCCTTTTTCGTTCTTAATGCTAAATTGGAAGTCATATTATTTATTATTTAAATTCTGTCAAATACATTTATATGAATTACACAGCTATATATGATGGACTCTTTAAAAGGATCCAATTAGTATTTGTTTTATTCTTTCAATCCGGGTTAACTTTGTTGATTACTTTTAATTTACTTTTGACTTATTATTTCCTGTTGGAATTTTTATTGCTCATCTACAGGACGGATTTTCCCTTAATAATTTTAAATTAATTAAATCCTAGATAGGACATAGCATATATTTTAAGAAGCTTTGTGCTGTGTTTCTCATTTCATTTAAATAAATTAAAAGATCGAGTTAAATTGCCCATTATATGATAACGTGGAACATTTTCTCCTTGAATACCGAATAGGCTCCCTCGTTAAATACGTGCCGCCAACAACAGTCGAATAAAAAAGTGTCGATTAAAGTCAGTCGAATGTTAAAGTTTTCGATGGAATCTTGTTGGATAACACAACCTCCCGTCAAAGTGTAGCTTCTTTTGAGAAGCAAAAAGTTAAATTTTCAGTTACCATCTTATCTCTACTAATAATAAAGATGAATGTGCGGTTCTGTGTATGTGTTAAGCTCCGTAAAAAAGACCATTTGACCTAAAGCTTCCAAATTATGCACATATAACTTGGATGCCATGAATGTGCATTTAAGAACGCTATTTTTGAAATTTTAATTAATTAAGAACAATGCGAAATTTTGATGTACAGTTTCGGAAAGAATTATAACATAAAGATAATTTTTACGTCTTTTCAAAATTTTAAAATTCTTTTTTAATAATACTAGTTTCATATTTGGGTAAAATGTTCCATCATTTCCGAATGAATTTTTTAAAAATCTTCCACAATAGATTATATTATTGTTGTCCTAAAATTAAAATTTCTTAATAGTGTGATTTTCCTCAGTTATTGAAAGCAAAAGAAAAAGTATTGCATAATATCTGTGAATAGCAATACATCACAATAAGAAGAAGAAAAAAGGGAATTTACAATGTAGAAGATAGATTGACTGAATATTCGCTTTTTAATGTAGTGTACCTCTTTAATGCTTTTAAATGTAGTGTCCCAGTACAATGTTGACATCATTGTACTGGGTTTCATTCGAAAGCTACATCTAAAAAAGGAATAGATTATGTACAAGATTAATTGAAATAAGAAGATTTCAATGTCTGACAATTTCAAGGAATCATGGGAATGCAGTTATATCTAAACGGTTTAACAAAAATAAAATTAAATAAATATTTCTGGCAAAAACTCTGGTCGCCAAAGAAGACTAGTCTTTGATATGTTAAAACCCCATTGGAAAAAGAAACATTGATTATACATTCTCAATCATCGAAGAGTATCCAAAAAATTCTTACACATCTTGAAATTTATTATGTGCAATTATAAATGAAAGTAACTAATTAAAAACACACTTTTACTATCTTAAATGAATTTTTTTTCATAAAAATCCATAATTTAAATAAAAAATTTAATTCAGAGGCAATCAGAAAAAAATGGGAATACACCACTTTTCTGGAATGCATTATTCCAGATAAAGAACTATTAGGATTTCCAATCAGGAGAAATAAGGATGGAGCCAAACCCTAATTCATAGGAGAAAAAAAAATATAAAACGAAAATAATGCTTTAAAATAATGATGAAACAAAGGAATTGGAGTGAAATTTTGAAAAAGAAATTAGTTTTCAGCTCTTAATTCTTGCTAATTGAATTACCTCATTTGTGCAAAAAGAGTTTGCATTTACATTCCGGATTTTCAACAGTTGTTTTTGGCAATTACTTTGGGACACATACTTTTTGATACAAAATATAGAAATATAAATTTAGGTGGATTAATATCAAAATTTGTTTATCACAATTCTACGTAAAGAAAAATTAATGATGGGATTATAAATAAAATACAAACTAATTCTTTTATGTTGTTTCTAATTGTAATTCTTGAAAATAAATATTAATAACAAATATTTACAATATCATTGCATAGAATATTAACTCTGATATCGTATAGAAATATATTATCTCTGATGTTTTTTATTTGGTAATTTCAGTTCGTTTTTAAATTCATATTTTTCGGAATCAAGGTTTAGAAATCAGGGTGATAAATTGCTGATTATTAATAACAAAAGGGTGGAAAAAACTAAAAGGGTCTTAAAACTATTTAATAAATAAATTACATGAATAAATACGCTAATAAGGTTTACGATTGTTCAGAAAATTATTTTTTTAAAAATAGGCAGTAGTTTCAAATAAAAGAAGATGTAGAAGTAGTTATACAAAATTTCATGCAAATTATCAGTATGAGCATATAAGTACAACAGCGTACTTTGAATTTATTTTTAAAATATTAATAACTAGTTAAACAAGTAAATTTATTTTTATATAAGTGTATATTCTGAAAATAAACGCTGAAATATTTTAACTTTACCTTTGTGTCTTGTATCTAATGCTGAATTGAAAATTTAAATTTAAACAATGCTTTGATAATTTTTTATTGGTCAAGAGCCAATCGCAGATACAAACTTTACCTTACATAAAGTAAATCAAGCAACAAGCGATAAAAATGTAAAAATTAAAAGCACATATTCGTTCAAGCTACGAATATTCGAAAAAACTATTAGAATAATATTATAAGAATATATAAAATTACATTATAGAATATAAGAATATATTAAAGATAATATTATTATTGCATATATATAAAGATTATAAAAATATATATAAAATAGATTATAAAAATATATAAGAACTAGTAAATTATCAAATTTAATTAATGAAACAAGCTGAATTTTTTTGTTCTTGCGTATTATTTCCAAAATAATTGATTAATTATATTTAAAAGCTAATAAATTATAGGTGTATTGCGCTTTTTAATTCCTATTCTCTGATAGTTCCTTTATATAAATATTTTTATTATAATATAATAAAAATTTGCGTATATTTTGATTACTTTTTCATTTTTAATGTTTCATCAAACTTCTTGAAATAAAATTTTGCCAAAAATATTTTTTTTATTAATTTCATATTTGAAATACATTATGAACACACATATTATTTTTCTTTTCTTCCCTATTACGCCAACCCTTCATCATACAAATATAACCTCATTGAAATTATATTTCTATACAAAATATTGAAATACGCAGTTACATACTATATATTAATATAGATAACATTCGGAATTTAGCATCATGCACCCATTAATAATCCAAAACACCATTATCAACAGCTTCTCTGTCATTTCATTTTCTTTGACAGTGAAATTCAATTTCTCTTTCTAACTACCGATTGCAATGCTTATTGGAGGTTAAGCATTGTTTACTGGGGCTTGCGCTGCTATCTGTGCCGCCATCAAATCACCACCAATGGCTCTCCAATGAGAAAGCCACATCTGCATAATGCTTTCCGCAGGAAGTTATCTTCAACACCTGTTCCTGGGTAATGGATTTGTGCGCTTTAATCATCTGCCGAAGCAGGGAATGGGAATCATCCCTTGATATATTCAGTAGCTGTGGTATAAATTATGGTGGTTTTAATACTTCGGGAGAACCACAGATGGACCGAGAGCATGTGCAAATAGCACCGAAGACAAAATATTCCGAGACACTAATGCTAGAGATTATCTGGAGACTTATAAGGTTGGATGCGTCAGAAATGAAAATAGGTACATTCATGCAGTATGTAATAAATGGGAATTGTCTTTCAGTATATTATATGCTATGCAAAGTAAACATGAATTTGAAATAATCTTAAAAATAAAATGAAATAGTCTTAAATTAAACTTAAGTTAATAAATAAATTAATAATAAAATGAAATTTCATTTTGATTTGTTTTATCTTATGAGGCATCATTTGTACAGATAAAACGCAGTAAAATGATACGTCAATCTACATCGCGACACAGCAGTAAAAGAGAAATTTTTCTCTTCAGTGATTTTACAATGAGTTTTTGAAAGAAATTTCTTCGATGTATAGTATTAGGAAAGAGAGGTATCTTTTAAAGAATGTTGTTTATTTATTAGGGAAAGAAATACGTGAGAAAATACTGCAGTTTTATAAAACGCATGTAGAATTTATTATATACGAAAATTGGAATTGGATCGGGAAAAAAAAGAAAATATTTTAGAATGAAGTTAATCAGGTTAAATTAAGAAACAAATTCAGAAATTTGTTAAAATTTAAACCAGATTTTTAAATATCATTTTGAAAATATATAAAAGTATTTTTGTAAAGTGTAATTAAAATATTTTAAGTAATTGGTGAAAATTATAAAAAAAAGTAACAAATAAGCCTGTTACAATTATAAACAATAAAATTCTTATAGTCAATAATGAAATAGTGTCATAAGGATTCTGTGTTGTAAAATGTCTGATGTTTATTCAAGAATCCGAGAATTTATTGATGGAAAATACGTAGTTAGCAAGAACATTATACTCAAGAAGTGATTACATGCAAATGTTTAGATCTAAGGCCATTACGAAAAATCGTTTAACTTCAAAAATATTCAAATATATATTAAAAACATAAACATTGAAAAGTGAAAAATAATAGACTCTTTTAGTAAAACTAATTGCTTAGATATGTTTTAATATTGGTTTAGAAAAATTGAGTTTTAATATTTGTTTAGAAAAAATTGTAAGAATACACTTTTTAGAATTTTGTTACTAAAAAGCAATTTTTTAAAATATTGTTTCTTTATTTATAAATGCTAGAATGGAATAAAGTATAAAATCAAAATTTTATTCATGTTAATAAAATAAAATTCACATCATTATTTTGTGAATAAGAAAACTAATTCTTTATAATTTTTCTCTGAGATTACAAAAGAAAACGGGTGGCAAAACAAACACTCAAATGATGAAAACAATATAATCATATTCATTTAATGTAAAATACATAAAACTTATATACAAACAATTTATGTCAATAATGTATAAGTAAATTACAAAAAATATCTTATCTATCTCACATTTTCATAAAAACAAGAAAGTATTAAAATAAATTATAGAAATAAATAAATGAGTTTTAAATAATATATGTTTTAAAATTTATCAAATAGGGAATTTTTTTAAATCCTGAATTTTTTTTTCTTTAAATACAAGCATTCACAAATAAATTTTATTATGAACAAGAGGTGTAATTTCAACAGTAAATCATTAGAACGGTTCTTTTAAAAAGATGAATGCCAATTCCTGCTGATATGTCTAAATTCTTGCATTAAAATCGATGGCTACATAAATTATTTTACTGGTGTTATTAACATCAAATTTCATTTAAAAAATGTGAAATATAACGCATTAAAATAAAAGCAATCTTTTAACGAGCTGAAAAAATGCGTATCAAAGTATTAATTTTATAAAAAACAATTAATCTAGAGTGCGTGTAAATTCTTGAATGTATAAAATTAATTAGAGGGAGATTCTGTATAAGAGAACAAGATGGAAAAAAAATGAAAAATTGTATTAAATGAAATCATTATAGAACAGCAAAACATCAACGTTTTTTAAAACTGCAAAAGAATGCTTGAATGAAATTTTTATTCTCCCAATGAATGAATAAATATGAATATGAATTAATGAATATGAATATGAATATGAATTAAGATTAGTCAAATATTTAATACAAGTCTAATGATAATTAAAATGAAAATGTGTGTCTGTTGGCGCGTTGTTAACTAGATCGTTTGATGCTACTTGAACTACTAAACTTGGAAAATATGTGTATTGGAAAGTGGGAAGGTACAACTTCGGGCAATTTGGTGAAATTTTACTTTTAGAAATCACAATTTTAATTAATTAAAAGCTAAGCAAATATTTTGCATTTTATATCCTGACTTTTAAAAAATGCAATGAAAAGTAACTTTATGCCAAACTAAATTACAATGAATTATATTTTCCCAACACTTTTTTTTTCCTATTTTTACTAAGGATTTAAAAAAAAACTGATATACTTTTAATAATTTGCTAAAAATTAACTCAACAACATATTTCATTACTTTAAATCTTTACATAGTTTAGCTAGTGTTTTATCATTGCTTTTTTCAAATATTTTATTAAAGATTCAATTTATTTTACATGTTGAGTAGCTTTTAGCATAATATATCAGCATGAAATTCTGTATTTTTCGCAAAAATAATTGTTGGTCTTTTAATTAGGATTTAGTTTTAGAATTAAGTGATAATGAAAAAAAATTGTCAAGTGATCATTTTTAAACATTACTGGTTGTTCCCGCGTTGTAATTCGATGTACAAAGATATATGCCAAAAATTAGTAAGTGAATAATTCAATGAACATACTGTATGTATCTTCTAAATTAGCATAAGATTATTAAAATGTGAAAATGTTTTGCTAAAAGAGCCAGTAACTCCAAGCTTAGCAAAAGGGTCAATTAAAATTTTTGGCAACAGTCATTCACGCGAATCAAATAGCCAAATGCGACGAGAGAAAGATGGGCAGATCGAAATTTGAATTACCAAGAGAGTTTCAAGAAGATATTGGAGTTGATTCTTTTGAAAAAGAATTCATTTACATAACAAAACTAAATAAGCTATTAAACTATTAAAATAACATGGTTATGCCTGTCCAAATTAATGCTTAAAATATGTTTTGAGAAAATCCTAGAGAAAATTAAACATGAAAAGGACACTCAATTACAATTAAGTACAGCTAATATTCCCGGCGAACCAGTTACTCGCAAAAGGCGGCTTGTATATAAATAAAATTATACACACAATATTTAAAAACAGGAAGCGCAACTGAATGCAATTTTTATCACCATCAAATTATACCACTTTGTGAGAAAAGTAACACAGCTCAGTAGACTGCAAATCTTATCAAATATCCAAAAGAACGAGAGCACTTCCTTTTGATTGCTCAGAAGCATCGAGGCAAACAAGAAAAAGGCATGGCGATGGCGAAATAGGCCGAATTCTGTCACGGAAGTATTCCTCTCCCCGCGGTGACCAACGACATGCAGTCACTTTCATCACTCCCCAGGGACTTATTAAGTCACTCTTAAATTAGAGGAAGTTCAGCAAAACAGACTCCTTTGCTTCCAGGAATGGCGGAGGAGAGACGTTTCCGCATCGGGAAAACGGCGCGGACCGAAAAGCTGGAGTCGACTTCCCGCTGAGATCGGTCTTTTGTATTAAAAGCGTTTTTTGGACAATTGACTAGATGTTATCGCAGCTCTTGGATTTTGTATTTTGGAAAAAAAATCACAGTTTAGGAATTTTATATTGATAATTGCTATAAGATATGTATGCATAAAATAAGCATGTATGCAAACAGTTACCGAATTGTAAGGAATCGAGAATATCTTACAGTTGTTATTTCATAAGAAAACCTTCAAACGTAATTAATAACAATAGGAGAGCAAAATTTGGATGACATATAATTAAAAAAATAAAAAATATATATATTTGAGTTTCTAGTCTGAAGCATTAGAGAATTATAATGCTTTAAGTTTCTATGCATGGTGTGAGTTCATCAACCCCTGCATTTTGCGTGTAAAGATTTTAAAGTAACACAAATTATAAAGGAATGAATCTTAGACATTAGCTTCTTAAGAACTAGCCAATATTTTGAAAAATAAAAATTTAATTATATTAAGGGGAAGAAGATGAGTGAAAGTTCAATTGATGTTTTTCATGTCTAACTGAAATACTATTAAAATTGAGAGAAAAGCTCAGACAACAAATGTACAGTCACAGAAAAGTATATAAAATAAGCTATTAAATGTTACTATATGAGGAGCATTTTCTTTTAATATTTAGCTGGAACTAAGTCTTTAAAAATGATGTGACTGGAAGAAAAATATTTTTAATTTGCATAAAATTTCAACAATGCCATTTAATTAAACATTATACAGAAAGGAACGCGTGATAAAAAAAAATTCAAAACAACATCTGCATTTGTTTTCTGAAAATAAATTGAAATTGTCGAAGAAACAGGGCTATAATAAACGTCAATAAGTACCTCTTTTTCCTTTTTTTTAACTGACACATTTGCAGGCAGATAAAAACTTAAATTCTATATATTCTAAACTTTCTTCCATTCCAAATGGTAAAGATATTCTCAAACTTTTCTGCGATTCCAAATTATCTTGTAACTTTAGATTTTAATATAAAATGTGGTGAGTATTGTTTAAAAAAGTATTTTTGGAGTTGACTGGTTTAAGAAAAACATAAAAAAAGTAAATTCTACGTCCGTAGCTCTGCATGATTTCTGCCATGAGAAAATGAGCTTAAGCATAATAATTAATACAAAATGTTGATGATGTATTTTTAATTTTTCCCTTTTCAAATGAAAATAGTTATTTAAAACCGACTGAAATGATAGAACAAGGCATTAAAAATAGTTTTTATTATGTGAATTTATAGAAAAGTACTTATAGGCATAATTAGAAGACCTTGGTTTTTCTTTACGTTTTTTCAAAAAGAAAAAAAAACAACCTATAATTTGTATTAGAAATCATCTTGTACGTAATAAGGTAAAATTTGAAAAATGTCACTAATTAAAAAAATGAAATTTAAACTTTTTGTATTTATTTCTAGTGTAATAAATACAGATAAACGTTCGTCAGCTAAAATTAAAGATTTTTTTATTTAAATACCTACAATCTTCACACTTAAATTTTTTTCACTCTGAGTACTAAGTTGATGAAGAATGTTAATTTGACGGGCTTTATTTTGAAAAATGTTGTAATTCTTCTTTGCTTGGTGTCTTTTTTTAAAAAATTTTACCTCTTCTAAAATTGTAATATGCAGACCGAATGGATTTAATATTTGGATCCTGAATAATTTCGTTTTCTGCACAATATTAAAATGTAGAGATTTATGGAAATAAATGCTTTAAATTTGTTTTGTTTGATCTTTCTTTTCTGCTGAATTATATATTTTTTTTCTTTTCACCATTTTCTGAAAGACACATTACCAGGATGTGGGGTTCCGCGTTAAAGAGGCATCCATTTTTATCATTCTGAAATTTTGAAACGATGCCGGTGGCCTGTATGCATTAAAATTAAGCCATCACTCTTTTTGTGATTAAAATATAAGTTAATTTTGAGCTGATTCGTTTGCAAAATGCAATTAGAAAAAATGAAACCTATCAAAATTATTGTTTTTATAGTTTACGCTAGGATATATTATTTGGCATTCTCAGCAATTCAATAATATTTATATGAGAGTGCTATGAAAATGAACGGAATTGAGAAAATATGTTTTAAAAATATAATATTTTACAAGAAATAGAAAAAAATAGCCTAGAATCATTTGGATGTATCATACTCCAACCAAAAACATAATTAATGGCCTTTTGAAGAAATATTCTCTTGAGGGAAACAGAAGACGGGGAACTAAATTAATATTCACTCGAGCGAAACATTATTTCAAAGAAAGATACTTTTATATATGCTGGTGAAAAAGATATAATCTTCAAAATACTAGAAAGTAAATGTTTTCTTATTTAATTCTCAGAATGATTAACAATAATTATGTATTGTAATGCACTTCTAATACTAGTTTCCTGAAGTGATTCTGTTTCTTTTTGCCTTACGGTAAAACTTATTAGGAGTTTATATAAAGAAATAATTGCGAGGAAAATAAATATTTGAGAAAATTCTTATTCGAATATTGCTTTGTGCTGTCCTCATATTCTGCTGGTCCAGAAAGAAACATATTAATTAAGATTAAGTATTGTTGGGGTGTTTAGATAAAAGAGAGGCAATCAATCTAGAAGTTTTATGTATTTGCCATATGATTTTCTATTTATCAGGATTTTGTTAAGATTATTAATAATTCGTTAAAGGCAGAAAAAGGGAGAATAAATGTCTTTAAAATACTATGTAGTATTGTCCATATATTTTTGTATTTGCATGAAAAGAAAAAAGCACGCTTTCAAGGAATCTTGTGTACAAATTACAAGCAATCAGTTGTAAATTATTTATGTCAAATTAAAAATTTAACTACATTAAAATTCGCATTTATTTTATTTGAAATGCTGCAGAAAGAAAGGCAATATTTGTTTCAAAAGCTGCAGAAATTTACTATTTCATAAGGTTTGGCAACACGAGATATGCTAAATTTTTTAAGAATTCGGTAAGATTTTTCGAGGACTAGAATTATGTAAATTGGCGTTTCTATATTTTGTCTTCTTCTTCAAAATACCAAAAAAATATCAATGCATTAAAAAATAAAATTTACATTTTTTTTTATTTCGATATCCTGTCTAAGCACAAAGAACAATAACATTTACATTTTTTAATTTTTTTATTTGGGAGGACCGTGACTTAAAGAATATTAGCAAAATCATATCCCATAAAACACTAGTCTAAGAGTTTTGTTTACGGCAATTATATCGTATGAGAATGAAAATGAAAACATTTTTTTTAAATGAATATATCTTTAAAAGAAAGAGCGAAAGAAATGGAAGCATTTGCTACAAATAATGTAATTTGAATTTAATTTGGATAAAAAATAATTTTCATGCATTTTTAGAAAGACCAGAAGTTTTGTCTCATAAAATGGAATATTGGAGCTGCACCACGGCCAATATTGGTTCTTGCTTTATAAACCAAATAAAAATTATCACGAAAAGATTAAGAATTCAGTTTAAGATGATAAATTTTAATCTATGCTTATTGCTTAAAGCAGCCTTCTTTGGTGGTATCATTCATTTTGAATTAAAATCTTTAACTTGAATTATTTCAATATGAAGTAACGGTATCAATAATTTATGTTTTAAATTATGATATGTGTAAGAATCACTTCTATAACTCAAATAAAATGTAAAATTAAGAAAGAGGATTGAAAT
Source organism: Argiope aurantia (assembly GCA_026543865.1). Taxonomy (NCBI): domain Eukaryota; kingdom Metazoa; phylum Arthropoda; class Arachnida; order Araneae; family Araneidae; genus Argiope; species Argiope aurantia. Next base: position 116,225 of record JAPMOR010088739.1, on the reverse strand, counting down.
TTTAAATAATATCAACTGGATGAATACATTTCAAAAGACTATTTATGTGTGATTTTAGAAGCAACCAAAAAAAAAAAAAAAAAAAAAAAACAAAATTTTAGGTTTGATCTGTTAAACAAAAAAAAAACCTTAACTAAAGAGGAAAGGCATTTGATTTTTTTTCCTATCGATTTCCTTGTTGAATTTTAGTTAAAGAACATAAAGGAAGTTAAAACAAATGGTTTCTCACATAGCAACGGACTGCATTGCTATGTTATAAAATGATAGTCATAAGTGAAACCATATGTGCTTAATTTGATAACAGAAATTTGTTTATTTTTCCTGTGGAAAGCAGTATACCTTTGTATATGTTTTACGTTATTATACAGAGGTCAATGAAGGTCATGACTGTTTATAAAATTATCGGTATTGAAGTCTGCAACATAAATTCTCACTTATGATCTTGTAGTTGCAATCCGGCATCTTTCCTTCTCTTAACTACATTTCTTTTACAGAAGAACACGGTATTTCGAGACTTTGATAGCGAAAATTATCTCTTCGCTTCCGCTAAACTGCGTAGAAAATCTTTTAAGTCCACCATGAAAAAAAATCAATGTAAAAGGTATTTTGACCGTTCTTCTGTAAATAATTACAGAATAAAAATATGAGAAACTTTAGTTTTATAAGAAATTTTAGTTTTATTTCCTTAGTAGTGTTTTTTTAATTCTCAAAGTTTAGCGAATTATATTATGCATTCAAAAATATTTTCATTAAAATATTTTCCCTTTATATTCTTGTTTTGTTTTATGCAATGGTGCATAACCAAAATTATTGGAATAAATCATATAATACGATCACTAAATGAATTCTTCTTTAGCGACATCTCGCCAATTAAAGACTTTTAAATTATGCCAATACAACGACGGTAGGCGAACGTTTTGACAATGGTTGCATTTTTGGCGATATTAGCAAAAATCCAATATTCAAAATTTGTGTTTTGCAATCAAAGCACCAGAAAATATTATATATAAAAGCATTCTATATATATTTTTAAAACTGGAAATTAAAGGCATCAATGAAATATTCCAACAAACTGTAGTCAAATTTCACGGCTATTTAATGCGATATCTTTGCATGGATATCACAGTACACACAGCGTTTCCTTTAATAAGTATAAAGGGAAATGCGTATTTAAGAAATCTTGCACCACGATTGATACTTAAATTACCTAACAGTGTATTTAAATCCCTAATTCACTGTTCGATAATTTATATAAGACAAATATTGATAAGATGCATAAAATTTAAAATTTAATCAATAACAATATATATATATATATATAACAAAAATTTACTGATGAATGAAAAATTTCGACATAGCATATATTAAATTTCTCACATAGCAATAAGATGTGATAACTTAAAAAAAATATGACGATTTTTTTAATTAAACTCTTATGAATATCTAAATAGAGAAAATGATATGAAATACCTGCAAAGGAATTTTCTATATATTTTTCCAACATTTATATGAAGAATTTTTATTTCATTCCAATATGGTGTTTTCCGAAATGTATTTATAATAATATAATAAAATATAATATATTTATATAAATTTATATGAAACCATTTATATAAATTTAAGCTCGTTCATGTAATTCATAAATTCATATAATTACAAAAATTTTCGAACATCAAAAATGATGTTCATATAAATTTTTAAGCATATGTTGTCTTATAAAAATTTATTAATTACTTTTTCCGGTAACTTATATATTCTACTTTTTTAAGTTAATATGCGAGGAATTTTAATTAATTCGAAATATTAATAAAACAAACTTTTACTGAAGAATTGAAAAATATCAAACGATTTAAATTATGCTTGTTGGAAGATGAAAGAGGAAAGAATATTTCTTAAAGCATTCAATTATTCAACCTTCTATGTGTGTTTTTTTTCGACATTGTGTAAATGCAAATTTTACATTTGCATTAAATTAAATTAATATTGGTAAACATCATTATAATTCGTAGTACCATGTGATATAGTAGGTACTATTTCTATTGAATTTGTATTATTATTATAAATTACTCTATTAGTATAAACTAATATTACGAGACTAATTTAGATGCAAATTTTACGAGTAGTTACTAATACAATTATATTAAATCAAATAAATACATGATTTTGTAATATATATTGATATTGATATTGTAAAATATATTTTCATTGTATTTGTATTTTTATTATAACATACTAAATTAGCACAAACTTATTTAATGTAATTAACTTATTTCTTATAATGTAGTATTTTTCTTTTAAATTAATGTCGCACATGAAATTAAATCTAATTTCTGAAAATATATTATAACATACTAAATATAATATTTTATTATAACATACTAAATATATAATAAATAATTTATTATAACATACTATAATATTTTATTATAACATACTAAATTAGTACAAACTTTTTTAATGTAATTAACTTATTTTTTATAATGTAGTACTTTTCTTTTAAATTAATGTCGCACATGAAATTAAATCTAATTTCTGAAAATATATTTCTATGAAAGGCCCAAAATGCTTAAACCTGAACTCCCTATCAAAATTTCTAATATGATTTTCAATATAATCTTTTTCACTCTATTCAAATCCTGAAACTGACTCTTAAAATTGTTAGACTTTTAAATTTTTTTAAAAAAAATTTCGAATATATATGCTCTAAAAATTTGTTCACTTTTTTTCCTCGTTTGACTCAATCAAATCAATCTTGAAGGATACAAAACTTTGACTTCAACTCCTAATAGAATGCAATCTTCCACCGCCACATAGATCGCACTACATAAATTGCACTTCGAACTGCAATGAATGTGCAGTTGCCTAGCTTTCTGTTTGGTCCCCTTCTAGCGTAAGTTTCACTTTAGTTCCTTTTCTCAGAGTTGTAATGTTAGGTAAGGAAGATACTTAGTTCTTGTTAGAGTAGATTGCGTAAAAGAGTTGGGTTACGAGTTTTCTTTATCTCTGGCATTATTTGGCGTATGAGCCTCAGTGGCCCTTTTTTTTTTTTACTCTTTCGTTTGCTCGGAAATGGAGACGGATAGTTTATAACTCCTATTAGATCTTAAATGTCGTAGCTCGTTTCAACGAACTGAAAGACCGGGGAAGATCCTAGAGTATCGAACATTGACTTTCCTGTGTGCTGATTTTTTTTTTTTTTTTTTCGTTAGAGGTCACAATATATTTAGTGTCTATCTGAAGCCATTTCTTTCTTTCCGAAGATTAAATGTTTTGAGTTTTGAAGTTTCAATGTGGTGGAACGAGTTTATATTATGTATGACATCAGAAATCAAATGGGAAATACAGAAAATAAAAATAAAAAGTAGATCTGATGAAATAGACTTGAGAGGAAAATAAAAAATAGTTTGATTATCTAATTCAGGTTGAAAAATATACAAAGCGATTTATTTTTGACATGGTGCATCACTACTTGCGGGTAACATAAATACCTTTGGATGAAAGGAGATACTGAGATGGATTCTCATCTTTTTCATGGATCTCTTACTCGCATATTCAAAGAAATAATTCATAAAATCGTAAAACTTGAACTATCAATACAGATATCTTAAGAATGCTCGTATCATTACTGAACAGAATTTATTGGTAGGATTTTTGATTTATAGTAGTACATCTTTTCTTTGATGACAGCAATTTATACAATAACATTTTTTTTTCCACTCAGATTAGGAGATGATGAGTTTTTTGTAATATAGTGACTTCTTTATTTGGTTCTGAAATATTTTTCAAAATTAAACGAACAACATCTATCCTGATAATAATAAAGGTGCCTTTTAAGATTTAATTTTAAATTGAAGACATGGAAGAAAATATTAGGCATTCATTAGATCTGGCGCATGATCTGTACAGGAGAAATAAACACAATTTCGAATAGCACTGTTTAAGCTTTCGAATAATTTTTGAATAAAATTTTTGAATGAATTTCATTATTTTTTCATGAATTTATCATGCATAAAAAATAGTGAAAGTTCAAAAATTCGATATTGATCATTAATAGTTTATCCTACTGAGTTTCCAAATTTCATTAAAAGTTAAAATGCACATGGGAGCTAAATGAATTTGGACATTCAAACATATATTTTAATGTAGTTTTTTTCTAAAAAATATTTTTTTTGTGCTAAATATGGAAAAATATTTAATATTTATTAATAAATAATAAAAATCATGGCGCTCTAAAAGTCAGAAAGTTTGACTTAGAGTCACCACACTTGACCTATATTTATTGTGGAAAGTAGTACTTTAAGTATATTTTGAAGGGTGGTTCATTAATATTCTAATTAATTAAATATTAATCAAACTTTATTATTTTTCCTACATAATTTCCCAAAATAATACAAAACAAAAATGATTATTGCATCATTTTAAAATGAAAGAAATACATCTTTTTAATAATAATAATTTGATATCTTTGGATAAATGGCCTTGAATAATATTAATATTCGAAATTTTAGCAATCTTAATTTTTTTTGCCTTATTTCAAACAACAGAGTTGTATCCCTCAATCAAACCATTTTCATTGTTTTATAAAGCATTTTATCGAGCTATTTTCTTCCCTTGTTGAAAACAAAGGAAGAAGAATTCTGTTTGAAAATTGTTTAATTTGCAAGACGAATAAAAAATGTGAAACTACAATAACACGAACGTTAAAAGATGTATTCTCTGAACAATTTTGATTAAATAACTTCATGTAACTGATGCCTATTAGAAGGATTATGTGCGCAATTAATAGAACGCATACCAGACATTTAAAATGAAATGGTTTTAAGAAACTTTTCTATTGAAAGTTGTAAAAAAAGATTAGCTTACAAAAACAGATCATATTGGTATTTCATTTTTTGGAACTGCGCTAGTCAGCCCCCTCTTTCAATCTTAAATTGCGATAATATTAACTTTATCAAACAAATATAGGTAAAGTAAAAAAAAAATAACAGTAACAGAAAATTAATATAGGAATAGAAAAAGAAATGTCGACATAACTATAATCGACTGCGACAGTATCTCGTACATTTTTCTGGTGGAATAATTTAAAAAAAACACACACACACATACTCACTAAGAGCTTTTATTTAATTGCATCCAGTCACCCCGTTGCCATATAACGAGGCTGTATAAACAGAGATTAGCTCAATTAGAGCTCAATATTCTTTTGAGTTTGCGTAACATAATCTACAAAATTGTGATATATAATATTGGGAGTATTGAGCAAAAACTTTAAAACTTTATTCTATGCATTTATAGTAGGAAACATTTGAATTAAAATTAAAGGAACAGACCACTAGAAATTTTGCGAAAAACCTTCTACAATTCTTTAGAATAAAATTTTTAATATATGCTAGGAACTAAAATCTCCTTGAAATAAAGCTTTAATATAATCTGAAATAAGTTAGCACATCCGGATCTAACAGAAATTTAATACAAATTAAAAATATCAAAAATAAGTTATATTATAAGTTATACATAAAATATGAAGTCTTTGCATACGTGTTTCATCAAGAACATATGCAACAATCAATTGCATGTTGAAATTTCTCATATTATTATAAACTGTTTCCAGTATTTTTTAAATAGCAAAACTCCCTATCAAAAAGAAGATAAATTATACAAAATAGTAAAGTGCATCCCTTATTGAAATATACAGAATTGTTGCTCCAGGATTATTTCCTGTTAACTAAGACTTGCTATATATATAAAAAAAAAATGGGATCATTTGACGAACTTTGCAGTTCCTTTTCTCTGTGCCCCAGAAAAATAGAGTCCACTCAGAATCGAAATTCTTAATCAACTGATATTTCTAATGTTTCGAAGAAATCTTTTTCAACGACCACTCTTTCCATCAAATAATGGTTAAATAGCCTTGAAGGGGTTGGAGAGATTAAATAGGTCCTTAGTTCAACCCAAGCCTTACTTTCCAGATCATTTCCTGCAGTGGTTGAGGCAATGTATTGTCACTTGTTTCTGGGCGTGGTGATGAGGTCCCATAGAATTGGCGACCGTCGGGTTTATTGAACTTCGTCCAGGAATTGCCTTTCACTGCAAAACGTTCTCTGCGCAAACTGCAATTTTTATTTCTTTATTTTCCTAAATGAGCTTGACGTGGACAATCTAAAGTAAGTTTTTAATGAGGAAAAGTATTTTATCCGATACTGTAACAATTGTTCGCAAATGTTTCTATATCTTAAATGTTGTCTCATTACCCTTTCCATGTTTCAGTCTTTTATATTTTATGTTACTACAAAGTGCTCTTCAGTCACATTTATATCTTCTTAATATTCTCTTTTATATATATTCTCTTTATATTCTCTTTATAATATCCTCTTTTCATAGTGATATTTACAAGGACGTCGCAGCAGACAGTATAGGCAGATGAGAATTCAAATTAAGTTTTAAATTTAAAAACTAATTTCTATTAAATAAAGTCATATATTTCGATAACTAGAAAACGACTTCCCTGATAATATTCAGCAATAAAACATTATAATAATAAAAATTAAATTTAAAAGTCGATTGATGAAGAATTATGAAAGTAATATTGAAAAGAAACAATGTTCTAAAATCAGTATCAAATTCAAGATTGATATTTTAATATACAGCTTTATTTTTTTCCTATATTAATGAAAACATTAGAAAAAACTCCTTATGCAAGGGATTGGAAATGTTTCTTCAAATTTTATATAAATATGCACAATTTGTAATATTGAAACAGCAGTTCACCAAAAGAAACTAGATTACAAATTGCCTTATTAAGATAATTTTATTTTCAATTTTTAACTAATGATAAATATTAATTATGCCATTGACTCTAACTTAATTGTATACACCTAAATCTTTAACTAAAATGTATTAAAAAAGTACTTATAAATATATCGGAAATTCTTAATCATTAGATATTTTTATAATCTATTTACTTCTTATAATCTTTCGATACTTATGTTATCGATTTATTTTATCAGAAAATAAGCTTTTTGATAAAATGATTAGATTATATAAATATCGAAAAGTTTCGATAATAATACATATTTTTTTAAGTTGAGAGAAATAAGATTAAATACCAATGAATTTACTGATCTATGGATAGATTCTAAACATATGGCGAAATCTTTCGAGTCAGTTTTATAGCGAATATTTAACTTTAGACTTTGAAACCATCTGCATCTCTTGTATGAGAAGATTTGGAAGAATGGAAAAATGTATCTTAACGTGTTAATCTTTATTTGCATTGAAATGCTGCACAGTAAGAAATTTTTGCAATATACATAATTCAATACAAGATGAAATGGGGACAATTCTTAATCAAAAAGTATCTAACATATCCAAACCTATATATCTCTTCACATTCATGTCTTCCTAAATGGACCTTTTATATTACTTTACCACATGTTTCGAACCACGATCTTGCTAGTTCACCATAAGATTGGAGCATAATGGCCAAACATCACTTTTTCGTCAGTAAAACCCAATCAATCAACCAAAATGGACAATGTGTTAATGACTGTTGACCATTCAAGGTGATTAACATTTTGAAAGTTATTCTGAGGGTGATGAAAATTTGATATACAAATATAGTATGTTCTTCAAGCATACAAAACAATCGTTGTTATATCTTAATGTGAAATTTCCGAATGAAGTAGCGGATAGTATCAATTCTTGAAAGTTATGATACATTAGGATACTGTGCATACTATCAAAAATGAACGATAAAGAGCATGAAATTCTTACCGTTATCATCTTCTAATGTTACATTTTTATAAATTGGTTGCGAAGACCTCATATAAATTTAATAAATACTAAATATATTTCTTTTCATTCTTAGAAAAGTAGCAAAGCAGCGACAAAAGATTGATGGCACGTTTAAAAGCAAACCGTTAAAACAGTCATTTATAAGACAAACATGTGTTATTGATAGCTGCAATCCACAGTATCGATTTTTAAAAGCACTTAAAACGGTATTTCGTCTCTAAGTTTTAGAGGCCTTCGGAAAAGTAAATGCAATAAAGCTGATAGGAAGTTTGAATAAAAGGATGAAACTATTGAAGACTTGTCAAAGGCAAGATGATAAGCTTTTATCGTGCATCCAAAATAGAAGAGCACTTTAAAACTACCTGAATAAATATTCGAAACTTTTAAGCGGGAAATGTTTATTAGAATTGACATATTACTAAAAGTAATTGTTGATTCTCTTTACTTTAATTTGAAAGCCATTATTAACATTACCTATAAGTTCATTGCTACTTAACTAGGAGATATCAGTAACTATAAAAGACAAATATTGTACAAAGTTTATTTAGTTTTCACCATTGAAACCTGCACTTAACATACCTTTTTAAGTACAATGAACCATTCATAACTCGTTGAAAAAGGATTCTTATGAAGCAATAGTTCATTTAAAAAAAGTTTAGATTTTTTCTCTAATATCCAGCAAAAACAACTTTTTCTTAATATAAATAATTTGGAATTACAGACTAATATTTAGTTAAAAAAACAAGGCATATTAGTATTCATTTATATTAATATTGGTACCATATTAACTATTCTTTTTATAGATATTGTTATATGTTTTATAGATATGGTTATATTTAGAAAATGCAGACATCCTGAATAAGACTTCCATTTCTCTCTATTTCTGCATATGTAAATCTACTCGCATATTGAATCTATCATCTTAAGTCATTTAAATTAATTCAGTAATATCTTCTTGTTTTCAAATTCCACATAAAAGTAATCACAATTTTGATCTGCTTTCAAATGATGAGTGATGTCTGAACCTTATTACACAAAGGTGAATTTCATAAAAATGCTTCACTATTAAATACCTCTAATGGAATGAAAAAGTAGACAGGTGGTTGAAGAATAATGTGTTTCTACACGCTTTAATAAATTGTTGAGTTTCTGTTCTCATCTACCACTATCCGCATACGACTTAACAAGTCATCTTGAAGTGGTTTCACTTCAATGACGCATGTGGTCCTTTGGATTCTTAAGCACTCAATGAATTTTGTCCATAAAATCTGATTCGTCTTATCAGGAAAGTACAATATTAGCTCAAGTAGAGTACTTATCAGGAAAGTACATTCATAGAGCAGTACTAGCTGCAGAAATTCACAATGGATAATAAATTCCTAAACAACTGAAGACAGAAAAAATATTTGATAGGTACAAGCATGGAAATACTTCACGCATATTAAATTGGTATATGCGCTATGCAATAGTCCTTGCTGAATCAACAAACTTCCACATCACATAAGACGATGGGAGCTTATTTCGGTAGAATTTAATTTACAACTAAATCCCCAAATTGCAGTTCTTTAGAAGAAACAGCCGTTAATTTACAAACTTTTAACACCTAAGAAAGGACATTGCCAGATAGTCACATATTACCTTAAAGCATACGCTTTAAAATGAGGAATTAAAATCCATAAAAGTTTTCATATACCATGAAAATAGTACCAATTAAGAAAGTGTTCTTTGCACAAACAATCTCAATTTAGTAAACTACAAAGAAAGGATTCAACTGGGTAATCCAATGGCCGCTATTTCAACAATAATGGCAGAGAGCGGAATCATAACGGTCATTACCTTTCACAATCTAGCCTTTTTCTTGACGGTGAGGTCAATCATCATTGGTAGGTAACTCAAACTCACATCATTACTATACTATATTGGGAAGCGATCTGATTATTACAATAAAAACTCGGCACAAAAAAGTTATTCACATTTCTCATAATAGTGCACTGCCGTGATATTTACTGACTATCATAAATCTGAATTGTTGGTATTATTTATGGAGTGTAAACCATTTCATGTTTTTTTTATTAAAATTTTGAAATTAGAAAACTGCCCCATCAAATTTCGTAATTTATGTTATTAAATGTTAGCATTTTATATTGTCACGTAGAACTATAGTATAGAACTCAATGACATACACAAGAGGTAGAGCTAAACCAATTTATTAACTGAACTCAGAACACAGTAACTGACAAATCTTCTGCTTTTATACAAGCATTGAAAGTTCCAGAATACTCTTCTGGGGACAGTAAGAAAAGTCCAGAACACTTGTCTGGTAAACTAAAGAAATGTCCAATATCTTCTGGAACATGAAATAAAGGAAAACATAAAATAAAGGAACTAAGTATTTACATATACTATTAATCGCATTGCCTCTAGCGGGATTCGAACCCAGGTCTCTTGATCATGAGACCAGTGCCATGACCAGTCGGCCATGGAGATTCGACTGCCTTTCTTCAATGCGGCAGTATAAGTCAAGTAATTGTTATATATGTTTGTGTGCCAAATATTTTACATTGTAGTGAGATAATAGAAATTTGAATATTTCGTATTATCCAGATTGTACTATTGGACAAATAATTATGGTTCCAACTCAAGATGGTTTTGTGAATTTATTAAAATTTAAAGATATATATTGATACCAATGTTTTAATGATAAATACTGGAAATTTCGTGGTATTTTTTTTGTCAATTTACATATGTAATTCGTTTTGTACATTTTATAGAAAAGATTATGTACTTACAAGTCGAAGTATCAAATTACTTGGCGCAATTAAAAAATATTGTTTGAAAAATTCACCAAGTGGTAGAAAAAATGACGTTGAAAAATAATCGATTTAAGAAATAGGTATTTACTTTACTTATTTGAGTCTCTAATAAGGCAAATATTATTTTTTCATCTAAAGCGAGAATGCATAGTTCAGTTATTCAGGCCAAAAGTTTTTTAAATTGGAATGAGGAAATATTCATTCTTCCTTTCCAATAAAAATTGATATCTGGACATTTTTAGATGTCTACAGTTATTGTAATGGTTCTCTTTTAATGTAATTATACCATAATTAGACCATAATGTTCTGCATAGATTATGTTACAATTCATCAATTAAGATTCATTTTTTACATAGTGGGAGCTGATATTTAAAAAAAAATTCTCACAATTAATTCTTTTCTAACTATAGTTTTATAACTAATTGTCTATAGTTATATCAATTGACAGATGTTCCTGACAACAAATATAATTTTGAACGATTTTTGTTGGAACTATCCAGAATAGATTATTGAACTCATTGTATTTCATGATCATTATACTTCCAACAAAACATTTTGACATAAAGTGTATTTACTAAAAATTTCTCAAAAAAATGCCTTAAGGTTCTATTTTATATTCTAGTGTTCAAAAGTAAAGTTCCTCTTTAAATTTAAGAATATTTAAAAAAATATATCTTCTGTACTACTTAAAAGAATATTTTACGTTAAAAATAGTCAGAAGATAATGATATATTTAAAATCACATTTACTAAAGTAAAAATGAGAAAAAAAACCGGAGCTAAGTCATTATGCGTAGTTTTTCCAAAGAATTTCTGGAAACTTAATAACGTGAAGAAAGAGGCAGAAAAAAGTAGACGCTCGAGTTTAAGAGCCGCAAATTAGGGACATTTTTGGTGCAGCAAAAAAGAATGCAAGATGTCTTTAATGCCTATGATTTAGATGTGGAACAATAACAGTTCTTAGGGGGAAAGAATTAATATCCATAGCCTTTGTCGCGATAGTTTTTGCGATTTGCTTTTAGCTTCAGTGGATAAGGGATAGATCAGCTTCTTAAAAGTGTTTAATGAAAATTCATATTTTATCATATTATCAACTGATTTGTTATTAAATTTGATCGGTCTCTTTATAGGATTTTATTCTACATTATTAGATTAAGATAAACATTTGAGGACTTAACCGTTTTGATTTTGAAAGCAAAAAAAGTAGAAATTGAAAAAATCTACTCCATCAACTCTACTCGAGATGTGAGGTCACATTTCTGACTTGCTTCCCTTTCATATCGTGAAAAATCTTCAAAGATTATTGGATAAGTTTCAAGTTTATTTTTTAAATATCATAACGTATTGTTCATTTTGCAGATTGTTGTAAAAAATACTATATGATTATTTTTGACTCTTGTATTGCTTTATTTTTTATTAATTTTTTTCTATTTAAAATAGACGAACTACAATAATATAGTAGATGGTTGAAGATTTGTATTCTTTTTTATGATATCTAAGAGATACCACAAAGTTTTATAAACTTCTTGAGAATCGAACGATTATTAATCGGATTATGTTTTGTTTAAAAGCTCAAAAAATTTGATTTAAAGTGAGAAAAACTTTGTTTTCATTTGATAAAACGACTAAAATCTAAAAATATGTTTATATGGAAAATATGACGAATATATATATATATATATATATATATATATATATATATATATATA